>JAVQJF010064850.1:0-13089 GCA_036023855.1 Gadopsis marmoratus | reverse complement strand
AGGAGCAGCTCAGCTGGTGGTAATGATGGAGGACTAGCTTAGCTTCATGCTAACAGTCGCTGCAGGAAACCTGACACTCTCTGCCGCGGGACTCTGCTTCAAACTAAGCTCCGCCCACTACCTCAGCGACCAATCAGTGTATAGCCGAGGCCCCGCCCGCGTCCCCCAACCCGAGTCAGTTGTAGTGAGTCGAGTGAAAGTTAGAACACTGGTCCAAAATAAAAACAGTTCCTGATGAATTAAAACAGCAGAATAGATCAGAGATATAAATTATATTACAGATCCCAATGCTACACTTAGTAAATAATTCAAAGCGCTTACTGATATGAAAATGTTGCAACTGTGTGACTGATGGCGTCCATGAGCTCAGTGCAGTAAAACATGCAGCCAACAGAAACACATCTGCCTCAGAGATCCAAGTGTCAGATCGAGATTTAGAGTGTATTTACAGGTAGATGCACGACAGTTCACTCTATCGCATCATGCTGATCGTTTCTCCATTCTGTTCCCCAAACCAGCTCCAAAGGGAAAGGGAACAAAAAAGCAAAATGGAGGCTCCTGTGATTAGCCTGGTATTAGCGCCACCTGTCTCTATTTTAACATTCTGCATGATAGTAATTACACTTTCACCAGTTCCTTTCTGGAGATCGACTGTAAACGTTCCTCGGTCACGTCTGGTCGTGCAACACAAGTTCACGCTGCCTACAGAGTGGCCACTAACACAGCACCTACCTACCTACCTACCTACCTAACTCCCCCTTCAGGTTTTTGAACCTTCTCTTTCACTGCAACCTGAAAATGTGTTTAATGATGACTAGGTACTCGTGCCAGGTGGAACATGCAGCCGAGTGTTACAGCACATATTCTCAAAGGTGTCTGTATATTTGAGTCTGAACGTACGTCACAGTTATTCACGGATGGAGGGTTGGTCTTGTTGGAAATGCCTGACTGATAAAGGGTCATACCAATATAATTTTAATGAAAATGTATCACTGTTATAAAACAGTCAAGTGCAGAGGTCACACGACATAGGAAATTACTGCCACAACAAAGTAATGCGAGGAAAGGTCGACACATTTTACTGAAAGAAAATCTGTTTTATTACAAAATAATTCAGCAAAGTTCACTCAGAAAACTAAAGCTTCTTTTCTGTTCAAATCTAAGATATTTAATTTTTAACAGATTCCAGTGATGTTAAAAAAAACACCAGAAAGTATCTGAACTGTGCCACGAAACTTAACGCAGCACGGCTGAGCTATCATGATCCCACTGAACGCCCGATAGCCAAACATTAGATGAAACCATGAAAAACAACAATCAACCATGACAATCTCACAAGAACAAAAACTAAAAAAAACAAACATAAAGGCTAAAACTCTCTCCTGCATCGACTGTCTGGACAAAGTTCTTCTTCTTGACCAAAACAAGTAACTAAAGATGTTCAACATGTTTCAGCAACAACAGATTGGTGCAATCAGAGTTATAAAACACAAAGTCAACTTCAAACCAGTTTGCTGAAGTTTCAGTTCAACAACACAGAGACAGTGTGCTGGTAAAGATTCATTAATGATCTTGTTCTCCTTCTTTAACAACATGTGGAGTCCCTCAGGGTAGCATCCTGGAGCCTCTGTTGTTTATAGAAAAGCTGACATAGATTTGAAGGAACAGTCCAACATTTAAGAAATCCTTTTGTTCTCCGTCTTTTCCAGTCACACGAGAAGATGGGAGGACCAGCACAGTGATGGGTCCAGGCCAGGAATTGAGTTACTGTTCCATTACATTTTCTGCAAATGTACCCAGTGCTATAACCTCAACACAACCACTTACATTCTCAGAACGTTGTCTGTGTTTTCTTTATAATTTGTGCCAGATTACAACATTCTTTCCAGGAAAGGTTTTAGGAAATTACTATTTATCTTCCAACATGAAGGGCTAAATGCGGATTCAAAGCTTCTCCACACGGGCAGGAATGCTTTAGTTATTTATTGCCCTTTATAAAGTATGATACAAATTTGAATGCCAAGTCTAAAAACACTGGAATACGCCCCAAAAAAAAGAGAAAAAAACAAGTTAATTCTTAACCACAGAATATCAAATAAAAACATAGAAAAAAAAGGTCCCCAAAACCCTCAAATTCCCAAAAATAAGGAAATTACCTCATAGGAAGCTACAGCCCTGGGTCCATGGTTAGCTTGGCTTAGCATAAAGACTGGGAGCAATGGAAAAATGCTAGCCTAGCTTAGCACAAAGTTAAAACATCAGTGTAGAGTTGGTGGAGCTGTTTAGTCAGGCACTGCATGCGACACTTTAAAGTGCCTGTATCTTCCTAATAATTTCTACGTGATTTCCAGGAGAGAACTTTGCAATTAGTTGATTAATCAATTCACAGAAAATTACTACAATTCTTTTGCTAATTAATTTACTGATAGTGTCTCAGTTTTGGTTCCAAATGTGAATGTTTGCTATTTGTTTTTTACGATAAGAAACTGAATATCTGCGGTGAAAACGTCGCCTCCGACAGTTTTCTGACATTTCTTAGACCAAACAATTGCTTGACAAATAATAATAATATATAATCGTTGTTTTGGTGCTAAAATGCTAAAAAAAAGAGCTCTGAAACAAGCGGTTGTTTCATTTCCAAACTGTATCAGAAGACTGATCTTTCTTGATTCGTTATCTAAGTGAGCATCAGATCTGGATATATTCTCACTGTCGCTCTGAGTTATTATCACAGTGCAGACTTTTAGGATCTGCATCAGAGGAATGTGTGGTGGAAACAAATGGCTCCATCAAACCGCGGAGACAGAACTTCTCCAAGGGCTCGTTTGAAAAAATGAACCCAGTTTTCATTCTTTGAAGTTTCATGACCTCCGATTTATCGGTCTCCGAGCCCTCAGGGAAACCAACAGAAAACAAGGATACGAGCATAAATCTCAGGCTGAACAGCTTCAGTTTGTAAAATATCCAGTCACAAACATTATGCATTTAAAGCGAATTTGGGAGCTGGAGGATCTGAAGGGAAACAGCAGCGTTCAGATCCATCAGACATTCGACTGTCAACATGTTTACCTTCCTGCTGCAGCATCTGAAGGTAAAGGTGTAGCACCAATCACCTGAGGATGGGGGCGGGGCTCAGTGTGTTGTTGGGTAGAGGTCAGAGGTTACTACCCTTCTGATAAACTGATCGGAGTAAACAGTAAGATAGGAACTTTGATATTTCGACGTCCCACTACACTGTAAACAGTACAGGCTGTAATAAGAACACAGTAAGTTAAAGGCGACGTGGTGACAGTCTGAGTGGAAACCTCCTCACCTGCCCAGGTAAAGCCACTTTTCTCTTTGGTAAATTTCCGCCAAAGCTTTTCCAAGGTTTCAGCTGGATCATCCCGTTTTTAACCGACGTCCGTCACACTGAGCGGAGCTGACGGAGCTCGAGACGGAGCTGGTGAAGGCACAGAAGATTCTCAGTCGATGAGTTTAAAAAGGTTCACGATTCAGAGTTGTGATCCAGCTCCTGTGAAGCTGTAGAGTCTGTACATTCAGTGTTCAAACAGCAGCTCTGCAGTCTGAAGGTCACTTCTTACATTCTTCATACGTAATGCACATCTTATATACACACTAGAAAAATAGTTAACAAAATAAAAACACTTTGTCTCTGTAGAAGAAGGTCCCTTTGGGAGGATTGGTTTGCAGGTTATAGCTCTGGAGATGGTTGGTCCTAGAGAAGAAGAAGACTGTTTGAGGTTAATGGTCAGACTGGGATTGGAAGCAGTTTTTCCCCCCATAATAAATATGAGACTGATACCACAGAAAAACTATCCTTTGAAAACTGGAAGCAGAGACACTTTCATCAACAAAAACTGAATTTGTTGACAACCCTTTGAAACCACAACGGAAGTGAGACTTGAACTATACATACACCTTTAAAACACGTAGTATGATAACCAATAAAAACTGGCTGTGGTTTACCTGAGTGCAGGTCAGCATTGGTGCGCTCAGGACCGGAAGACGTGGACGGCTCGGATGACGTACTGGCGGCAGACAGGACACTCGCTCATCCTCTTGCCGCACTTGGTGCAGGTGATCATGTGACCACACTCCAGCAGGACACAGTCGATGGGAGAGTCCATACAGA
Source organism: Gadopsis marmoratus (assembly GCA_036023855.1). Taxonomy (NCBI): domain Eukaryota; kingdom Metazoa; phylum Chordata; class Actinopteri; order Centrarchiformes; family Percichthyidae; genus Gadopsis; species Gadopsis marmoratus. The sequence continues at coordinate 8,954 of JAVQJF010064850.1, read as the reverse complement.
TCTTACAGAGGTTCTCCTCCAGACCGGCAGCGCTGCCTCCACCGCCGGACTCTACAGGGAGACACAGATCAGTCAATATTACAGTCTTGAAGAACACATTAGGGCTGCAACCAATCTGCACATTCTGTAGTTGCTGTTCTGTGGATCGACTGATTGGTTCAGTTTTATAAAACACACTATAAATGAAATACTCAAAGGATCACACACACACACAAATGAAGCAATGTGTTGTGAAATAATCATATTATTGAAACAGAAATTATGACCGTCTCTCTGCTGTGCGTCTCTTTGTACTGTTAGTTCCATCACAGGTTATAGGATGTGTGAGAAGGATCTTTCGCCCCTCAGATGTTCTGCTAACGTTGGACAGAAAACTCACCTGAAGTGTTCACAGTGTTGGCAGCTGAAAGACAAACACAGAACAACTTACAACTTTTTTTCATCTGACAACAAAAACAACCGCAGAGCCGAGCAAATCATACCAATCGGATTAACGATGTCTGTAAACAAGAAACACCAACACACGCCGTCCCGTCCTCAGAGTCTCGTCTCTTCAGTAAACTCATATCGTTCACGGTTTAACACAAAATTCATGGTCAGTCCAATGTGCCGTTTCCTGAGATGGCACTGAAACAGGAAACGCCACCTTCTGCTGGATCTGGTACCGATCCCGTTTGGTCCTGGTACTCACCCTGTAGGTTCTGCTGGTCCCGGTACAGTCGGCTCACTCTCTCCATCAGCTCCCACTTCTCACAGCAGCCTTTGTAGTTGACGAAGTTCCTGGCGAGTATTTCCTTCAGTTGTCGGACGCTGAGAGCCTCAATGTCATCCAGACAGCTCAGATCAGACAGAGAGGCCCTGCGACCCAAAACCGGGGCCTCCTCCGGGTCCCAGGTCTGAACCAAACAGACAAAAGACACTGAATCAGTCTCCAGAATCCAGACTGAAACACCAGACCTTGACACAGTCTCTGAAAACAATTCGACATCTTCATAACTTAATGTAACAACAGCACTGTGAGCTGGTGAAACATTAAAAACCTTTCCAGGACTGTTGGTTTCTAATGAGGACTTTTCCATGTACAAATATTTTTTCAGTATAAATTCCAGGAGCCGTGTCCTGGTTTTACCTGGTCTTCATCCTGAATGTCGGGCTCGGAGGGGGCGGCCTCTGTGGGCGGGGCTGGGGCTTCAGGCTCTGCAGCAGGGGGATGGGGGGTCAGGGCCGGGGCGGGGGGGTCAGGAGTCAGGCTGGACATGTGAGGGGTCAAGTCAGGGGGGTCAGAGGTCACGGAGGGGGGGTCAGTGGTTAGGATCTCGGGGACGGAGCCACTGGAAGGTGAAGGCTGCTGACCGAGGACGAGCTCCACCAGTTCCTCCTGAAGAACAGGAAACAGTGTGTGGGGGTGGGGGGGATCAGGGGTCAAAGGTCATGGCTTCAAGGACTCTCAGGACAACATTTCTTTTCAGAGTAAGATAATAAATGACCTTCTCTCTGCACAGGTGGGTGGAGACCTCATGCAGGTGCAGGTAGTCCCTGAGCTCCTTCACTTTCAGCTTCATCAGCTCCGCCCGCTCCAGCAGGTTGCCGTAGAAACGCTGGCAGGTGTGACAGAGGCGGGGACGGGGCTCCAGCTGGGCGGAGCAACGGCTGCAGTAGTTCTGCTTACAGTCCACACACACATGCTGACAGACAGACAGGTAGGTGGAGCTGAATCATTACCTGCTACATTCTTACAGACTCAGCAATCTGTTTTTCAAAATAAAGAGACAGACATTTCTGTGGATGCTGATATTTCAGACTGTGTGGATGTTAACCGACAGTCCTGAGTCAGGAGGAGATATTTCAGTCCCTGGTTCCTGCAGTCAAACTCCCTGTTTTCGTCATTATTATTACTACGACTATAGAATTTTCAGGAACACGCATCAAAATCTGTCAGGACTCTGAGGACTTTCTCAAGACCTTCTTAAAACCTTTCAGCTGATTTACAAAGGACCCAGAATTCATAGTGTTCAAGTCTCAGAAATGACCTCTGGGAAAGTCCAGAAGGAAGAAAACATGTGACCCTGGATCTGGACCAACAGAGGAGGAGGTCTCAGAGTCTGACATCGATAAACAGGACAGTCCTCATCACGCTGTACGAATGCTGTCCTTCCTCACTCAGGTCGCTTGTGGACCAGTTGGAGTCAAATCAGCAGTGTGGTCGGATCAGTCATAAAGTATTTATAAATATACTAAATATAGATGAAAAGCAGGAAGCACGTGACAAAGTAGGACACAGAAGTCGAGTGGACCATCACAGCCTTACGACTCCAGACAGTCCGAGTCCCTCAGAACAACTGCGGGTGGGCGGGGTTACCTTCAAGGTGGGCGTGTCGAAGCGCCCCCCGCAGGCCTTACAGGTGTGTTCAGGTGCAGGAGGAGACGGCTGACTGCTGAAGGCCGAGTTAGTGTAGGACTGAGGACGCCGCTGGCCTCCGCCGGACTGTTCAGCCGAGTCCACACACAACCAGCTGCAGCACGACGCCCACATACCTGAAGAGACACACTGCAAGAAGAAATACATACTTCACACGCAACTTCTACAACTATCACGTCGGTCAATGAAGTAATGAAAGCTTTAACGTAAGCATTTAGTTTTGTTACCTTCTGTGGAAGCAGCTGTAGCCCAAAGCTCACGGTACAAACCGACACATTTAACGTAAGTGACCTGGTTACACAGACGTTTACACATTAGTGGCATCTTATATTCCCAAGAAGCAGAACTCTGGTTTAATAAATCCGCTATGAAAAGGTTTGAGCCGGGATCCGGTTCAGCCCACAACTCCTCTGAAACTACCAGGACTTTATCTGAACATACTCGACAGCATTTTACTGGGCACAACTTTTACTGACATGTAGTTTTCCACCATGATATCGTTACCGCCATAAAGTAATGTAAATACTTTTTCAGCCTCTTTGTACGCACACACACAAACTACAACTACACGGTACAAATGTCGTGTTCGTGTCGTACTAAGACCTGCAGAGTACTAAGATGTACTAAGACCTGTAGAGTACTAAGAGCTGCAGAGTACTATGATGTACTAAGAACTGCAGCAGAGTACTAAGACCTGCAGAGTACTAAGATGTACAGCAGAGTACTAAGATGTACTAAGACCTGCAGCAGAGTACTAGATCTCTTGTTATGAGTCACAAATCAAACTGCGCGTTTTCACCGAAGCGGATACAACTTTACGCAACTTGGCTGCAACGAGTCAAGTTTACGTTTAATAAAAGTAAAGTATAATTTTGCGTCAACTGTCAGCCGAATGAGTAAGTGTCTCGAAATCACATGTAAAAAGTCACGAGTTGGGCTGCAGGACGAGTACCGGTTTACCTGTGAGCCAGGCTCCGTTCAATCCAACACCATGTCAACGGAGTCCGGGGAGTAGCCCGGGCTGCTAGCAGGCTAAAGGCTAGGCTAACACTGGGCTAGTGGGTGAAGTGAATCGGTCTGAAGTTTAAAGAAACTAAACAAACACAAACCAACAGACAAGACAACCGAAGTAACAGTTAAACCAGGTTAAACCAACCCGGTTAACAGTTTAACTAACAACTAAGCAGCCGGATTATCGACACAATGAACCGTCTTACCTGTTAATGACAGGGCTGCTACAGCTAGCTGCTAGCAGCTAACAGCTAGCAGCTAACCGACGAGTCGCTGCTAGTTAACAAACAGTGAAGTGGAGTTTAAAGCCGCAGCTGCTCGTTTATCTGCGTCCTGAAGGTAAAAGTGAAGAAACACAAACACACAGGAGTCAAAGTGAACACTGACACACACGCACGCACACGCGCACTACTGAACCAGGAAGAGGTCAATCACATGCACGCGCACAAGTATAATCCTACTTTTAATACTTTTTGCTTTTAATACTTTTACCCTTTATACCCAGTAAAAAAACAGAACGTGTTATTTACAGTATAAATATTTGTTCTATATAGACTGAGAATGTTTGGCACATAGTATATATGTATATATATATATACATATACACACACACACAACAGAACCTACACTGATCGAAGATGTGAGTTTTTACGGGGCTGGAACCCTGAAATGTTTCTTACATGTTAATGAGCCATTAAAATTAAATACCTGTAAGCAGCCGAGTCTGCAGTCAGAACGTCTCAGCACTTTTTATATCTTCACATCTTATTTTTGGACTTTATGCTTTCAGTCGGTGTCTGGATATAAACAGGAAACACACATGGTGACAGGAAGCAAACCTCTGGCCTGAGGTACATGTACACACAGTACAACAAGCCATAGTAAAAGTGGCTCATCTGAAGTCCTGATGAAACAGCTGTTCACACATTTTAAATGTCAGTGTTGGTTCCTGAGCAGCCTGTTGTGGTAAACTGAACCTTTACAGAGTTTCATCACGAACCCTGATGATTTGAAGACACGAGGTCAATACTGAGAGTTGGTGTTAAAGCTGTAATATTAGGAGAACATTAAAAGTTGTAATGTGAGGAGGAAAACAGAATCAGCGACAATAAACCTGTACGTCTTCAGACTGAGGTGAAATATAAGAGTCGACAGAAAGAAAGAGGCAGAAGAGATGGAGCTTTATTCTTTATTCTTCCTTCATTTGGAAGAAAAAATAAAAACGAGGACTCGCCCCCCCGAAATCAAACACGTCCTGGTTGATGTATGATGATGATCGTTTTATTGCCATAAACAGTGTAGGAAAAAAAATGAACAAAAGGAAAAAACAAAAAAGTTAAAACAGCCGTTTTTTTTATACTATAGTACAGTAAAGCAAATAAAACTGTTTATCAGCGACACAAACGTTCTCAAAGCGACGCAGACGAAACCGACCAAAACCACCGCTGAAGGTTTAAATCCTGTTCTCCTGATCCTCTACAGACCCGATCCTGATCCTGATCCTGATCCACACTGTCAGAGACCTGAAAACATTCACCTGGACCAGGTTTGCTGTCCACACTGCTCTCAAAGATTATGCAGAAAACACAGTTTCGACTACAAACAGAAATGAAAACTTCATTGTACGATAATTGAAGAAACTGTTTTTTTTTTTTTATCAATTTTACAAAAAAGGTGGCAGTCGGCTTCTACATGAACTGAAATAACAAAACAGCACAAAAACCTTTAAATTTCTTCTTTTCTGTTGGGGACACGATGTGTTAGCGCCACCATCTGGTCAGGAGAATGTGGTTGCTGATTTAAATGAATCAGGACTGCAATCAAAGACAGATGGAAGAAGGGAAGAGGTCGAGAACAGAAAGAGATGAAGGGGGCAAAAGGAAGGGAAAAATAAAATTAAGCATAACAGGGAAGATAAACATTTTTTGCCCTGTCTCTTCTCCTTCCTCCCTTTACTTGCATTCCCCTTCTTCCCCCTTTCCTTCCTTCCTTGAACGCTGCATTTCTATTCATCTCTGTGCTGATAAGAAGCGTGGCAGGATGGACAGAGTGAGTGAACCAAGAAGAGAAGGATGGAAGAGTCAAAATAAAAGAAATGAGCAAAGACGGCAACAAAGAAGAAACAAAGAAAACACCAGACACGTCCTCCTGTCTTCTCATTTCACTTCTTTAAAACTGAGCGCCACCTTCTGCTGAAGATGGATATTAGATATTTAAAATCGAGTGATTTAAGAGAAAAGAAAAAAAAAAAAGACAAAAGGGATCAAAAAACTAAAAAGAATTTGAGGATCAAAGTGGGAAACGGTCTTTTTTTCTAATTTTTCCCTCTTTGATTCTTTAGTTTTTCTCGTCACGAGGACAAAGTCAAAAAGGAGGAAGAAGCAACATTAACTACAGACGGAGGAAAGAAAGACACTTGTCTTCAGATTAATCCAGTTCAGGTGAAGTTTTCAGGGTGGATCAACGGACCAATCAGAGGGCTGTTTTAACGACCTGCGGTCAGTGTGGACGCCTCATTCGTAACTCTGATTGGACGAGACGGGTTCGGCTCTCTGCGCTCAGCATCATGTCTCAGATTACTCATCAGCTCGAGACAACCAATCAGAGGAGCCTCGACTGTTTAACCTGTGCTGCGTTCAGGGTGTGTGGGACATCGCCGTTTAGGTTACTTTTGCACAGACAGACGCTGTAGATCCTTCATCATGTTTTTGGCTAAATATAAAGAAAATGTGATTATTCATCATAATTCGTTCATTTCCAGCAGTCAGTTTTTGAAACCTGTTCTTCCCTTTTCTCTTCACAGGACCTGAACGCAGCATTACAGTTACTAGGGAAGCCAAATGGAGAAAAGTCAGTGAACGCAGCACCTGTCTTCCCTGCTTCTCAGCCCTCCACTCTCATTGGTCTACAGAGGTGTCATGTGAACAGGTCGTAGTACCAGCAGTGCATCATGGGAACAGAAATCAGAACATCATCACTGTAAAGCGTCAGGTGTCTGCGTTCTTTTTATCTTACAAAACGTTTCCATCAGGCGAGTCTGCTGCAGGTGCCTGGGGGGCGGAGCTTGTCGAGGGCCAGCAGTCTGTCCTGACACAGATTAAGCCCCGCCCACCCGTGACGACAAGCAGATTAAAACAAACGCCGAGAAGGATTTCAGGACAAAAACATGAAAATAGTCTAAAACTGGAAAATCTGATTGACGAGTCACCATGACAACGAGCGACAGCAAGGAAAGAAAAAAAATGTTCATCTCTGACTTGGCCAATCAGGATGAGGGGGCGTGCCTGCAGCTGAACGACTACAAAATACAAAAAAATAAAATTAACGACTTTACAGGTTTGACCTCTGGGGTCCTCTCTGTTGGGAGTAAATGGTGGGTGACCTGACCCAGCAGCAAGGGGGGGGGGGGCTACTGGACGAAGCAGATATGACATCACAGAAAGCGGAGGTGAGGGGGCGGGGCAGATAAACCCAAAGTTTGGACATGCATTCACAAGCTGCTCCTTGTGTTTGTGTTTACAGGTTTATTATTCAGAGTGTGTTTCTTCTTTATTCCGACTAAGAATAAATATTCTGATCGAACCAAACTTAAACAGGAAGAAGAAGAAGCAGAAGAAGACGCAGAAGAAGAAGAGGAGGAGGGCGGCGTGCACTCGCTCGCTCGCTGTCTGTCTGTCAGGAAGGAATGCTAACTGTAGCGTTTAAACTCATCTCGTCAGTATTTCTGTATTTGTTTTTGATTTTCCTAGTTAAAGTTCTCTATCTGTTCACTTTCGTCCCCCCTCCCTCCTCCTCCCTCTTCCTTCCGTCCTCCCTCCCTTCCCCCCCGGCCCTCACGGCCTTCAGTCTCTTAAGGTTGTTCCTTGGGGATCACCTCCTCTCGTGGCTTGGCTCCACCGAAGATGGCAGAGTTTGGGTTGGCGACCTGGTTGAGCGGCTCAGAAACGGTCCGAGGCTTCAGCTGCAGCCGAGGCCGCTGTGCACGCTCCTCTGCACACGCACGCACACACACACACACACACACACACACACACACAGTTACACACTGAAGGGGTTTCTGGTTTATACACCATCACTTTCTAGTCTGATTGTTTTTATACACAACTAAAAGTAAAAACTACACAACTGAACTAATAAACAGACGTTCACCTTCAGACGGTTCCCTGAAGTCTGTCGCTCCTCCCCGGGGGGCCCCTTCTCTAAAGCGAACCCCCGCTCCTGCACCTCCTCCCCTTCTGTCACCGGGGCGACTGCCGCCAGCGCCGCCACCTCGACTCCGCCCTCCCATGTAGTCGTCCTCTCTAAAACCTGCAGAGACAGACCGGTGGACAGACAGGTAGACAGACAGGTAAGTCAGCAGACAGACACCCTCAGGTCTCCCGCAGCGCCTGGAACCTGTAAGGTGATCAATGAGTATGAGATGGTCGAGGTGAAAGGCATGACGGGAAAAAAAACAGGGAGTGGTCCAGCAGCTTCAGGAGGCGGAGCCAGCATACAGTGGTCAAAGGTCAACGGCGCTTCTTCACTTCTAACCAACTCGTTTATTCGTTTCGTCTGTTTTCGTGATGTTTTGTTACGTAAACCTATCATAACTCTGAAATGCAACATCCAACCAGACGTGAAGGACACCGAACACTTCCTTGAAATGTCATGGATTTCCACCCATAGGGGGCGCTGCAGTAAAAGTAAAATGAGATCTAAAATTTTATGGTCTTTAAAAGGCTTCGCCCCAGGACATACGAAAAACAAGTTACAATAGTGCCACCATGTGGATACTTATTAACCTTAGCTAACGTTTTGAAAGCGACATGACGTGTAGCAACGGGGGGTAAACTTTAGTTCAGTTTAGTAGTTTAGTTGAGAATGATGTCGTTTCTGAAGTTCATCCTGACAAAGTTTAGTTTGTTAGTTGAAGCCCCATCCTGCCACCTGACTGGCTGCAGCCCAGCGCCACTCTGAGCTCCGATTGGCCAGCTGGGATCTGCTGCTGTCCAACCTGAGCTGCTGAACTCTGACCGCACCTCCTCCTGGCTGGTCGAAGTCCTCACGGGAGTCGCGTCCTCCTCCTCCCCCTCTGGGAGCCCCTCGACAACCTCCTCGTCCTGCAGACGACAGGGGGAGTTTATCACAGAGGAGGAGAGAGGGGGGAGGGGAGGGGAGGAGACGAGAAGAGAGGGGAGGAAACATAGGAGGGGGCGGCATCGCCTCCTTCTGGAAGGAGCTGGAAGAACAGCACTGAAGAGGAACTTGTTAGAGAATAGATGTTAAAAGAGAGGAGGCTGCTGAACTGACTGAAGGAGGTGAATTCTCCAGACCAGGTGTCCCACATGTTACCTGTGTGTCTGGACCAGTTAGAGGAAAAGGAAAGGGGTGGAGGTGAGGATGAGCTGATGAAAGGATGAAGCATGAAAGATGAAGTGTCCTCCTCCTCCAAGTCAAAGGTCAAACCGTGTATTTATTTAGTGTTTTATTCTGAAATTGACAGCAGCTCAGTGAACACACACACACACACACACGCTCACAC
>JAVQJF010064847.1:0-29698 GCA_036023855.1 Gadopsis marmoratus | reverse complement strand
GCTCACTTATCATTTTGTTAATTGATGAAACTAAACTATTAACACTTCCATTTTTGAAAGCATTCTTAGTTTACAGCATTTTTTCACACCTGCCTAAAACCTTTGCACAGTACTGTATGAAGATTTTATTTGACATAATGCATGACATCTGATCATCAATTAAACTATTTTTACATGTACATTTGCATATGTACATGTACATTTGCATATGTTTGCCAAATTGACATATACTGTATATTGATATCAGAAATCAATATCTTTATATTGATTTAAGCCAAACCAGCTGCAGCAACCTACATGCTTACACATTGTATGTTGTGGTAATCTTTTCCCTTCAAGCTGTTGTAAAACAGTCCAACCAAAGCAATGTCTTTCATTCTGTTAGAAAGATTTTTATGAATAAAACCAAAAAGGTTTTGATAGTCTAACTTGTAGTATATGCAACTAAAATGATTTTCTTTACATCCTGCTTGAGTGACTGCATTGCACTCTGACAGGCCATGTTAGTGTTAGTGTTGTAATGTCAGGATAGATAATGCTCAATGCAAAATCTGCTATTATGTGTAATGAGTTTCCTGCAGTCACATATTTTCATGGAGCAGTTTTAACAAGTGCAGTTTTATCTCTGGTACTGCGTCAAATCAGGCAACCTCTCTTGCCACGGGGATGAGAGGGCTTTCTGTTGACACCACCTCAGCCGCAGCACATCAACGCGATTCATCAGTGTTCAACACAACTCCTGTCAGTGCCTGTCTTCCCACGCACATGCACACACAAACAAGCACACCTGTAGAAATACATGCGTGTGTGCGTAAGCCGGAGACGTATGCACACATCAGAACATCAAATGCCACCAAAAATAACCTGGCAATCCACCATGACCCGCTTTTGCCATTCTCCTGCCACCCTGACTGACAGCTGTGATCCAGTATAATGAGACAACAAAATAAAGTGTCACTCAGCACTCATTACTCCAGCAACTTACTCTGCATGTGCTGTTTAAATCCAAATGTCATGCATGTGCATGCTTTGATGTGTGTGTGTGTGTGTATGTGCATGCACACACGAACAGACCACCGCTCATTGGCTGTTTCACCGCTCAGCTCACAGAAAAGCTTAAGACCTGAGAACACTTAAAATCCATCTACCACGGAGTGCAGATATTAACTGTAAACTGGCATCAAGTGTAGCATGTCCAGTTGTTAGAATAAAACGGCAGAAATAATAAGCAGCTGTCCTATACAGTCCTCTATCCTTCACATCTTGACAGACTGAACAGGCGTTCATGTAAATAAAAAATGTTAATGCTTCACAGTACTTGGTAATGCTGTCACATAATTTACAATACAAACGCACATTGAACTTATCCATGATAATCTAGATGTTTTTGTTCAGCAGCTTTGTTAGCATAGATTCAGTTTCTTTACTTGCACTGCTTCAGTTAGCTTGCCTTAATTACTTTAGTTTCAAATAGGTTTAATCACATGCTTGTTACAACCCTAAAGCACTCAGAGAGCACATAGCATCTGTCAAGACAACACACTTCTTTACATTTGCTATGAATATGACAGAAAATAGAATTTTTTTAAAAATCTGCAACTAAAGCGTCAAAGTACCAAATGAATGTAACGTAAGGGGACAGCTTCAAAACACACATCGTTTCTTGTTCCACAGCCTAACTTTCCACATAAATATAGTAGATGTCCTGCTAATTAACGGGACAAAACAACAAAACATGTCCAGAGGGCACGTCATTTGTGAAGAGACAATAGTGCATGAGGAGTGATGGTGGCGCTCTGGTGAATGTCATGTATTTTCATGGGCATGCAGCCCCCTTTGCTGTTGCTGACTCGCTATTGTTACAATGAAGCCAATATGAAACAACTGACTGCTGACAAAACCCTGCCCCAGTGATTGACCAATCATAGCTTAGCAATGGTAACTAAGCATGGCAGGCCTGTCGAGCTTTGGATTTCTCCATGTGGAAGGGAGCTTGGGGATGTAGTAAGAATGATACTCGAGTTTGGAGGTTGGTATCTCTTTTTTATTTATTTATTTATTTTTAGCTTTTCCAAAACCAAAAACACAAGAACAACAGTGTAAGGAATAGATTTAAGAGTGTCAAAACATGTTTGGGTTTGTTATAGACATATAGAATCAAAATCACAAGGAAACCCCGAGGATAGTCTCTTTTAAACAATTACAATGCATTTATTGCCATGGCATGGTCATGTTAAACCTTAAAACTAAATCTTGACGCGTTTTGGCATCAAGCCATCATCAGGAAAACAAACGTTTGACATGCAACAACAGATATGCTTAACTTTATCGAATGTGACAATATAGAAACATGTCAGGATCATGATTCATGAAGTATGCAAGAGCTATTACCACTGGAATTTGGATCCTGCAAGAACCATTTTGAGGATGCTGAACAGCTCCTACAGAGCACTGGACTGTGTTGCCTGTTCTAGTCATAGAGAGAGGACTGTGTTTGATGCAGTTCTGTATATATGGAAATGTTTTGTTGTTTTTTTCTCCCCCTTGGTTTCACATCATCAGGTATCCCATTACCTCTTACACAACAAAGTCCGGCATACAATACAAAGTGAATGCAGGCAAAATGGTTGTGAAGTGAAGTGCTTCTGGTGGGTCCTGACACTGATAAAGAGATGAAGCACAAGGTCCTGACAGATAACAAGTCAAAGATGGGACAGGAAAGAAATCAAAGGCAGCAGAGGGTTTTATGATAGACTGAATACGGTGACAGAAGTATGGAGACAGCAGATGAAGACAAAGAAATCTTACATCTTTGAGAGGGAAAGAAATTGAGAGAGACAGCAAAAGTATTTGTATTTGTGAGCGAGGGAGTCTCACGGCTCCACACACACACACAGAGGGAGGGGGGGGGGAGAGAGAGAGAGAGAGAGAGAGAGAGAGAGAGAGAGAGAAAACGAGAACAAGGCAACGGAGGGACCTGAGCCGAGAGCAGAGGAATGCTGAGTGATTGACAGGTGCAATTGTGTAGTATAGCATATCCTGCTGTGACTGATAAAGCCCCTTTGTTCCACCACATGGGTCTATATTACTGAAAATATTGGGGACAGACACTCCCAAACTGCCCTACCACATGTCCACACATTTACTGAAACTGTAAAGCCACTCCAGATGTTCATACTCAACATACAGAAAGTTGTGCACATTCTGGCTTCCTGTCACTCCTGTTTCTTGCTCTCTTTCTGAAGATACCTTCGAGCATGAATAAGAAAGACTTGTATAACCTCAGCAGTGTGTCCTCCCTTGCCCGGGATCCGTGGAGAGTAAAAGGGGAAAGCAGTGGAAGCGGCAAAGCATCAGTAGACAGTCAGAGTGGAGGCAGTGAGATAGAGCAGCAGGCAAGATCTTAAAAGGAAGGTGTGGCTGTTCTAATGTTTTGACTAACAGTCGCAAATTCCCTTTAAATCCAGTCTGCTGGGTGTTCTGTGCCTGCGGCGGGCTGAGGAGGAGGAGGAAGAGGAGGGGAGAAAAGAGGAAGAGACCAAGGAAAAGGAAAGGAAAGGAAGCCAGGCTGCTATTTAAAGCTGGGAGAAAAAAGGTTAGGACAGGTTTTGGGGAAAGCTCCAGGGGAATAAAGCACAACGATGCATTTTTTTAATTTACTGAGGCAGTTACATCAGTCTCCGAATTATGTTCACAACAGGTTTAATGGGTGATTGTGGTTTTTGAAGGGAACACATTTGTACCTTAAGGACAGTAGAGGATCTTTGAGAGGAACATCATTACCTGGGTGTTGAGCTACTTTGGTGTGGATGTCAGGTAAATCTTTAGTCTATATATTGAAACTGAGAGTTCTCTCCAAAAGCACTCCAAAAGATTTGTAACAAGCAATATCGGCACAAAAATGTCAATTATGTGGAGCCTTTAGGATAATCCATTTGCTTTACAGATTGCAGAACAACTGCTTCTGTCAGATTGTGTGTTTGAGTCAGAATGACAACCACAATGAACATCTGGGCTACATATTTTTGTCTGACAGGGAGCGCTAATCAGAGACACAGTATCTCCATGTTCCAACAAAAATCATTACTAGTGCTGAAAGAATTAGCTGATTAATCATTTAGCTGATTTTACAGTAAATTGACATCAATATAGATAATAACATATATATAATAATTATAATAACATATCAAGCAATAATGGCAAACATTTGCTGGTTTCAGCTCAGGACTTTCTGTTTTCTCTTTTTTATCATTGTAAACCGAATATCTTTACGTATTGGACTATTCATGAAACAAAACAGACGTTAAATATGTCAGCTTTTGCTGTAGGAAATTGAGATGTGCATTTTTCACTACTTCTTGACTTAATAGACTAAATAATTAATCGATTAGTTGAAACCAGAATTCAGAGATTAATCGATAATAATCTCAAATAGCCTGGCCTTGTGTTGGTTGGCCTTTTTATATGTCAATTTTAAAGGAAAAGTTTGAAATTTTGGGGAAGTAGCTGATCAGGTTAGCTTAGCATAGCATAATGACTGGAAACGGGGAAACCGCTAGTCTGGGCTGTCCGAAAATAACAAAATCCACCTACCAGCATCTTGGTAATTAATATGTGATATCTCAATTGTATAATCCATACAAAAGCTGAACTGTAAAAGTAACATATTGTGGTTTTATGGTGGGGTATTTGCTGGACTATTTATTGGCTGAGAGTAGTTACTTTCTTCGTCGTCACCATGATGTTGTCAGGCAACCAGCAGATTTTGTTACCTTTGGACTTAGCCAAGTTGGCTGTTTCCCCCTGTTTACAGTTTTTATGCTAAGCTAAACTAACCGGCTGCTGACTGTAGCTTCATATTTATTCTACAGACGTGAGAGTGGCATCAATCTTCTCATCTAGCTCTTGGCAAAAAAGCAGATTCTTTCCTTCTACTTTATACCAGATGAAACGGAGCATATCTAGTCTCATATAGTGCTATAAAGCACCGTGTCTCCCCCGTTTCCCATTCTTACATTTACAATGGCCTCTTTGGTCTGGGCCATGTCGGAAATGACACCATCTGTGATGATGAGGAGCACAAAGTACTGAGAGCCGTCCTGCACTGCAGCTGCATACCTGCACACACACACACACACACACACACACACACACACACACACACACACACACACACACACACACAGAGAGATACAGACAGAAAGAGTGTTTAATAAACTTTTTAATACAGGAACAAATGTGACATGAGGATTTATTGTTGGATTTATCTAAACATTGATGACAATACATGTCTTATCATGCACTCTCACCACAGGCAAATTCAATACAAATCTTTGTCATTGCTGCACTCATTAAAATGCCTCACAAATACACACTGATTAATCAGCACAACCAATCAAGTTTAAAACAAAGCTGGCTTACACTGTGTGACTAACAGATTAATGCCTTTTGTGAAAATCTCTTCATACTTCACTACGTTCACCTACTCAAATGCTAAATACCGACACTGGTTGTGTATTCGTACAGCGATGACTCCCTTCCACAGTTTAAAAAGTGTGACTCCATTTTTATCAGAATGACATTTTTAATTACAACAGAGCATTGCCGTAATCAGATAGAGAATTGTATGGATGTGGCTCAACAAACGAGACGATGACAGTGAGAGGTGGAGGTGGGCGTCAGATCCACTCAGATCATATCACAGTTTGCGTACTTTTTTATGTGTTAACTGCGAGTGATATGTCAGTTAATGGCTACAGGCCCATTTGTTGCGTCCTGTTTGTCTTGTCTGGCAGGAGGGATTTTGTCAATGTACTGGGCCAAAAAAGCAGTGGCACAGTAAATCAAAGCCAACTGAGGCCAGCAGTCAAAAATGTTGACATGAGTGTTATTTTGATAACTGCCATCTTATAGAAGATTATAATCTTGATCATCTGTATGACAAGATTGTAGCACAAAATCTGAATTCTTCTGAATTGTTGATGATAAGGAATCAATTATGTCATTGTCAGCAGGTCTGTTGGCAAAGCATTGAAACACTTTAATAATAATGAAAAACTCGTACTGAACCACAAGAAGACAAAGTTAAAAGGAACATCCATGGGGATGAAAAGAAATATGAATTATGAGTGAAAATGGGCTAGATTTTGCAAGATGGTAAGTAAACGTTTAGTAAACCAGACAAATGGAAGGGAGTGGTGAGTGAGATTCATGCAGCAGTATGTTAAAGGAGCAAAGGTAAAAAATGCCTCCATACGGATCTCACATTTCTTCAAAGAGCAGCTTTTCATCGCTGTTACAAAAGAAAAAAGTAGAAGCTATTCACCAGCTGCATTGTTCTCTCACCTGGCAACATGATTCACCACAGGAGCGAAGTTAGTTGGCCCGTACAGCTGCACTGTCTTCAGACTCTGGTGGTATGCCTCTAAGATGCCCTCAATACCGTTGCAGTACGGATTTTCCATGTTTCCATTCTGAAAAGGAGTGAGCGAAAAATCTATTTCATGGACTTGGTGAATGCATTCATCAAACAAAGAAACACAGAGATCTTCCTAACAGTTTCATTAGATGTCATTTGCCTGTTTCTCATTACCAGGTCATGCACAAAATCCATAAACTCGAATGAACACAATAAATTCAGTGGCATGCCTTTGGAAGTTGGATATAAAAAAGCATGAAAAACCCTTGATAAAAATCCATTGAGCTGATTAATCAAAGATGGAATAAGGAGAGGTTGACGTCACCAGTGGAAACTCATGTGACACCCGTCCATCAGGGGGCAGTTTGGCTCCAAAGCCCAGAGCAGGAAACATCTTGTCGCTGTCGTAGTCCTGAATGATCTCCCCAACAGCCTTCAGGGCCATGGCGTAGGCGTTTAGCTGGTAGGGGTTCATGTAGTGCAGCGAAGTGGACTGGGAGGGGTTACCTGTTGAACAAGCAATCAATCTCGAAGTTATTGTGGCTAATGAGGGTAAACAGCAGGAGGAAAGCCATTGTGAGTGTTGAATACCTCCAAATGACAAATTAATCGAGCTTTTAGAAAGCTTGTCAATAACTGTGACCTTCCCAAATATCCCCTCTGTAAAAACACATCATGAAGTCACTCAGTATTAATGGCAGGGCTGGGATATTCTGGTCGTGTTTCAGAAAATATTGTTGTCATTGCACACAGTGAGGTTGTAGGTGACATGTCCTCACCATTTGATTAGTTGCACCTGCTACCTTATAGCAGAAATCCTGCTGTTTGCCTCATCAGGATTTGCACTCACAGGATGTAATGCAGGTGATATTATCTGGAGTCCAGAGTGTATCAACAAATTGTATGTCACCTTGACCAACACCACGGTTGGAAATCTGACCATTCGCTAAACCCCGAACCCCTCTTAGTTAATGTTGCTACGCCTGTCAAGCTTTGTGTTCTTGCATGGCACATGTGCAGCTAATTGTCATTATGCACTTAAGCAACAAGGAAGTCCTCCGATGCCGTGACTTTGCCTTTTAACTTCCTGTCCTCCATCCTGAAGTTGGACTGTGTTGAGCTCTGTAAATTGACATCTTCTGCTTGTGATCACCATGCGCCTATCTGTCCTGTTTTAAAATATGACACTTATTTTGCATTTGCATTTCCACACGTGGGGAAATACTACACGGTGGATCTGCAAGTCATAAACTAGTAACCGGTATAACCCCCCCCTCCTAATTTAGCGTTTCTCACAGAGCAGACAAATCGCAATACTTATTCCATTTTGTGTACCTAGCATCTCTCTTACTGCAGTTCAATATACACCTTGTTAACATGTGGACAAATCCAAAGCTCGGCAGACCTGCCGTGCCTAGTTAAGGTTGCTAAGCTATAACTGGAGAATTTCTGATCGGGGAAGGAATTTAGCAACAATCAATTGGGAAATGGGAAATATTAATTTTCCTCTAATAACTGTGATTCAGACTGAGGAGCTCTTTCTTGAGGAAATATCTTTTGGAGCATTGTGTTCAGGCACAATTAATGGCATAAGTAGTGTAATTAGACTAAGTGTGGTCTTATTACAACTGACGAGCAAACCCCATTTTCTTTATTTTATTTTTGCTAAAATGATTGCTATAACCTTTATTTCATGTGTATTGACAGAGCATTTAGGAGGAAGAGCCATCCAGGAAAGGCAATCACTTAGAGGTGATGATGCGTGTACAGTATGTGAGTTTGTGTGATTTATTCTGAAATCGGGCATGTCACAGTCAAAGGGCACTACTATCTATTCTTGCCCCACGCCCCCCACACACGCACGCACACACTCACCATTAGATGCTGTGAAATCGATGGCCACAGTGAAATTGATCTGCGTCCTAGGAAGGGGATGGAGAGGAAGACATGGGAAAAAACCAACGACAGAGACCAGCCAGCAATAACAACATGCCAGGCCTCATTAAATTCCAGTACTCTTACACCCAGTAACACACACATGTTCTGATACAAGAAAAGATGATACCTAAAGCGACGGCACATTGTGCACAAAATATGGCAATTATTTCTTATGATGATATAGTTACAAATAGATTTCTTTTCTTTTTTATCGGCATTATGACACAAGGTGTCTTTTATCTGCTGTCAAATAAGATTTAAGTGATTACACTCCTCTGTTTATCTGATTTTCACCTCCATGAGAAGGAGTAGCAGGAGGTACCGAGGAGCCATTGAGACACTGAGCTGGGTAACAAGCAATTAGACTGATGGAGCACTTAAGAGCAAATCATAATCCAATTTTCCTTGCTGATGAAGCACTCCCCTACTCTTGCTAATTTACGACAAAGAGATGAGGCCTTTGGGGGCTCGAATGACAGCCTCGAATGGTGGCTCTCATTATCTATGAGAGCCACCAGAGAGGAAGGCAATAGAATGATTATAAAATGAACACGTTAAAGATTCACATTAACCTTTCAGTTTGGGGTGGGGATGGAGAATATGCCACAGAATGACTCGGCTAACCTTGGCATTAATTAAACCTGATTTTATTAATTCATGCGGACTCGTATCACTATCTCTGCATTGGAAGGCAGGTTTGCAAACTGTACATCTGCACCAGGAAATGGTGTGTTTTTCACCGTGATTCTCCTTTTCCCCATCCACTCTGTGTGTGTGTGAGATCCTTTGAGCTAAATGTCAAAAAAAAAGCGCAGACATATTTTGCAGACTGGTGTCATTCTGTTGAACCCTTGTAAAATGAGTCTCCTTGACACTCAAAATGACACAGTCTTGTTATGTAGTTTCTTTCTTTCTTCAGCAATAGTTATGCTTTTCTCTGTTGGAAAAATATCAACTTTTGCTGCACGTTCGTTAAAATTTCTTTAAACCAACTATCACGCTCAGCTTTTCCTGTTTTAGGTTTTCCCTTTCACAACAGCACTTTATTCTAATTCAAATTCTAGGGGAGTAAAAGCTAATGTTTCACAAAGGATTAACCTGATATGAGTGCACTGAACTATCAGTGTAAAAAGATGGCCCCTATCATTATATTCCAAAGATATTATGTCTTCTTATTCCTTGCTCCTGAGCTGTCCCAGTGCTGCAGACTTGGAGAGTGGGAAAATCATCAGTCTGACGACATTTCATTTCACCTCAGCCCATACGGAGGTGAAATCCTTTTATGTTATTTGAATAGCCAAATTATTAATAAAAGCTGCCAGAGTTCACTTTGCATCATGATGAAAGCTGCAACACCAAATATTACAGAAAAGTGCTCTAACAGCTAGAGTAGAAAAGATTTTTACATGCTGTGTTTCTCCTGTTTTTATGCAGCAAAGAGCTTGGACAGTTTAAGTGACACGCTTTCTTAACTTTAATCCATTTTCTAAAGAGCAAGCGGCTCCGCATCTGCAAGAACCAACTCTTTAACGTGTCATCCAGTAAGTGCCAGAGTAATGTTAGGGGCCAGACCGATGAGGGTGATATTTCTGAAGTGAGGCCACTAAACCTTAAGGTTATTGCATCATAGATCAGCCAAAGCCAGGAACTGTCACCGAAATCTGTCACACACCACAAAACCCATGACAGCCTACCTGCTGCGATGGGACCATGGACATCAAAGAGCAGCCCAACCTCCCTGACAGCCACACTTCACCTGAGACATACTTGAAATTCACATGTCGACCTCCAGCTCTGAAACTAAGCTGAGGTTGAAGGGTTGGTACCGACTGCACTGTGAAGACACTTTGACCTTAGCTTGCTCATTTAGAATATGTTTGGCACTTTAATGCTACAGACAGCACCTACGGTGAACTTACAAATCAGTTTAACAAAGTCATGGTGCTACTACATGAAAGATAAGGGGATAGAGATTTATGCATGTTAATAAAATATTTAATGAAGACTCTACAGATATGTACAGTATATATATATAATTCTCATAAAAGGGAATTTACTATCAAGATGACTGTCTATAATAGCTGCATGTGTCATTAATCCTTTAAAGGATACATTTTTTGTTTCAACTCATTGTTTTTGTTTTAGAACCCACAACTATACAGCTCTGGAAAAAATTAAGTGACCACTGCAAAATTATCAGTTCTCTGGTTTTACATTTATAGGTATGTGTTTGAGTAAAATGAACGTTGGAAAATTTGGAATGGTCTCTTAATTTTTTTCAGAGATGTATGTATATATATAAATAAATAATGGTGAACATACAGTGGAGCATTTACAGGAGAAATTTTCAGGTGTAGAGAATAGAGCTGAAAGGAGAGTGAAAATCGGACTTACATTTATCCAGAAACACATCTCCAATGCATTGTCTTTTGGATGTGTGCATGTTAGCCATAGCAACTTTTTAAGGTGACAATATGTCAATGTTGTGTTTACAGTGTGTTACACTGCCCCCAAGTGGCCAGAAAAATCAATCAAGCAATGAATAAAGGTTAAAGCAAATCGACGTGTTCTTCGATACCCTAAGAAACGGACACTAACTCTTTTAATGATGACCTCATCCTAAACAGATAGGTGTGAACATAAAATATTACAAATAAAACAATTTTTTTAAGTAGTCCTAATCCTCCACCCCACCAAATCATACATAATTTCAACACTTAACTGATATTCCATTGGTTTACACTTGAGACTGAATGAAATCTCACTGCATTATGTTTAACCACATGAAGTTTATTAACGCGTGCAGACGGTCATTCCCACTCACCCTCCTTTGATGTAATCTAAGAATGTGAATTCTGACTCCACTGAGAATGAGAGCAAGGTCACCTGGAATTAAAGACAAGGAGAAACATTTAATTAAACATGATAGTTCTCCTTAATATATAAAACCCCTCCACATTCTGACACTCACTTTGGTATAGGATGTAATGATGGCTGGTTTCTGATGACAAGCTTGACAAGTTGGAAGAGAGGAGGCGATGCATTTGTATGCATTACTTGCACATGCCCACACTG
Organism: Gadopsis marmoratus; assembly: GCA_036023855.1. Taxonomy (NCBI): domain Eukaryota; kingdom Metazoa; phylum Chordata; class Actinopteri; order Centrarchiformes; family Percichthyidae; genus Gadopsis; species Gadopsis marmoratus. The sequence continues at coordinate 18,267 of JAVQJF010064847.1, read as the reverse complement.
CTGGATAAGTTGTGTGAAAATTGGTGTCTCAATTTGGTCGTTGGTGTCACTCTCTCTGATCTCTGATATTATGTCCTGCAGTTCTACAGTGGCTTCATATTTCATTTTGTCCAACGTACATAGTCACCTACAGTACCAAACACTGTAACATATAATGCACAGTGTGTGTATCTGTGAGTGCAGGTAATAAATAGGTAAGTCAGTTTTTGTTTTAGCTGAATTTCAAAACTAACTGATTCAGGAAAGCTTATTTTTTTGACTTTTTCCCAAAGGTTTAAATGAATTGGTGTGTGATGCGAGAATTCATGAGGAAAATTTACTTTTCAGAACTTAGACAGCACAGATTGGCATCTTCTTCCAAGGCACCAACACACAGTTAAAGTGGGAATCATTTAACAGAGGAGAAAAAGGTGTGCAGCAGAAAAGAGGCACAGTGCCAGCCGTGGTTTGCTGCTGGAGCCATACTCACTGTTCCAGAGTTGACATATTTCTTTTTCTTCATTTTCTTCTTAGTATTAATCACCTAAAAAATACACAAGAGGTACAAGTGATCTCAAAATGAACATATTTAGCCAAAACTGTTTCAAATTAATATTGTGGATTTCAAACAAAATCTTAACATGTAACATAATACATAATTATTTAATATAAAAAATAGCTGCTATTCATATACACACATACATATTTGTATATAAAATAGGAGAAGTGCATGCCCTCACTTAGATGTACGCAGTTTGTAGGTAGGATGAACAATCATTTTGTCCATGTAAGTGAGAGATTAAGGAAGGTGAGAAAGCATGTGTGTGCGTGAAGCAACAGATTGCGTACTGAAGCGAAGCGTAGCTCATGTAAAAATCACTTACATGAGTGTCTTACACATGTTGATCAGACAAATAAAGAGGAGATTGGAAATTCAAACACAAATCTGAGGCTACAAAGAATGGATGGGTGAGACAGGCTAAAGCTGCGAGACTTACATTTACTTTATTGTTATTCTACCGGCTCCAGAACAAGAGAGAAATGTCAATCCAGAGACCAAAGACGTCTCAGCTCATTACCTCGTTGCTCTATGGCGGCTAGGCATGAAAGTGACAGCCCCTAATTTAACATGGAGGGATGGCAATTTGTCTGACACACTGAACAATCTGCTGATGCAAAAACTAAAGGGCCTTTCGGTCTCACTGGGAGGTAGAGAGGAATCAAGAGTAGCGTATAATGGAGCTGACGTCCAAAAGACAGGTTTTTGTCCTTTGGCTGAAGGCCACCAAACCACAGCTGCATGAAGGTATTGACATGTCCTCCTATATTGTAAAATATGGACTTTCAAGTGCTAGATTTATATTTACTTTTTAAGGGTTTATTTTCAATGACACTCTTGATCTTACAAATGAAACATTTCTTCACGAGCTAACACAATAAATTCTGTTCTAGTAAAACATAGAACTCACCCATGTCATTTTCAGGCCTTGCTCATCAACCTTGGATTCATTTTTGGACATTAAAATGAGCTGCATTTGTAATTTGCATACAGAGCTGTACTGTGTGCTATTAAGAGACACGGTAAGCTATCCCAAGAGAAGTACTGAGAAATTGCTATGATCGTTCTAAATCCCTGGTTTGTTCTCCTATTAATCCTGTTTCACGCTGCTGCTAATAGCTCCATTTCTATGTGCATCAGCATCCAGGTGATTATTGTGGCAAAATAAATCATCATGTTTGAAAAGAAGAACATGGGCAGAAGAAGTATTTCACTGGATATATAACTGCCTGGGGAAGGTGGGGAGACGTGCACAAACACTGTACCATACACATGCCCTTTAAAAAAATGAATTATGAATGAATGGAATAACTTGCTTTCTGTAACTCTTTTTTTGCTGCAGGAGAAGGAGGATTTCCACGCAAAGGAATGTGCTAGAGTAATCGAAAACAGTGCAGCACTGATAGAAATGGTATCATGACAGAAATGGAATCCAAGATCCCTGGCGTAGAGGGATTTCAGATCTTGGGAGCCAACAGACACTGGAATTACTCACCTCGTACACATTGAACTGGCTCTGCCCTCGAGCTAGCTCTCGGTAGCTGGTCGTAAAATCCCCAATGAAGTCGTGGCTGGGAGGAGGAATTAAAGGAGAGAAACACCAGTAAGTAAGAGAAATATATCAGATCCAAATATCAGGACAGATGTTTGGGACAAGATGGAACCTCCCGACACGAAATTATTTGTTTCTCAGGTGACTATTTCTGAAAACCTTTCACCTTAATCTTTCATACCTCATAATTGAAGATGGGCAGTTATTTAATTAGATGTTTAACTTGCAGAATAAAGTGTCATGTTGTGGCATTCGCACTCACCTGCCATCCCTGTCCCAATCATACACCTCCACCTTGATTGTTCTGCGGGGAAACAATCACACAATCAGGTTCGATTGTAAAGCGGCATGCGAACAATCTCTTTGAATCATATCGCACGATCTTCCTTATCAGATGGAGTTTGGCCAGTTGTCATGGGATTAAAAATGTTCTCAACTTTCAAACAACTAAGGTGAGAAGCCTTCACAAAGTGTGCAAAGAAAAGAGACAATTTCAAACTCAACAATCAAAAGACGGAAAATCTCCAGAAGAGCTACTAAGGGATTGTCCAGTGAGATTGTTTTGAAGTGACTCACTAAATGCAGGAATGTTGTCTTAAAAGAAGAAATTACTTTGGCAGGATAAATGCAGGAAAACTACCTGGGGTTTCTTTTCTACCATGATGCCAGAGCATTTAGGGAATACAGTGCTCCTCAGCAACAACTTCATTAGTGTCATTAAGGCTTTTGTAATTATCAAGGACAGGAGACAGCAGCTACAGTTGTACACTCAACCCTCTGAGCCTCTGAGCGTTCAGTGCCAAATACACAAGGCTCATTATCACTATTGAGTGTTATGAGCAAAAGAAATGCTGAGGATCTTTATTTATTTGCCTAAAAGAGTCTGTTGATGAGTTTGGTGTGTTAATGACTAAATGATTCGTGGGGGGGCTGAGAGGATTAATCAAATTCACAACAGCAATCTTATCTCAAAAAAACGTAGCTATTTTTAAATATTACACCGCAGCCCATTGATCTCATTTCATTTAAAACGTGTCTTCAGTGTTTTCAAATAGCGCTAAGGGAACCCCAAATTCAATTAAAACGGATATCACTTTGCTCTAAAAGTGAGATACTTTGCCATCTTTTAAAATGAGGCGCAGCAGCTGCATCTTGTAAGAGAGAGAGCCAACTTGTATAAAGCACTCCCTTTCAAAAACTGTAACTTGCAAACTACAGCACGTTAACTTCCAACATTCAAAATTCAAAAGAACATCAGGGAAGAAAAACAAAAAAACACACATGCAGCAGAAACAATGTCCCTGCAGATTGGAGAATAAAAAACAAAACTTTTTTTTTTGATACTATTCATTCCTGAGTCACATTGATCTCACCCCTGTGTCCCCCCTCTCTCCCCACTTCGTCTTACACAAGTACTGACACCAGACCAGATCCAAAGGAAACAGAAGCAAGCGGCACATCAGAGACTCTTTCCTGTCACTGAGGAATTGAAAGATCCCTGAAATAAGCCCAACTTCCTCCCCGCCACCTGGCCTCTGTCGTTCTGTGGTGACAGTTTGTTCTTTTGAGGATATCTTCAAGGCTGTGAGCTAGAGAAAATGTGCTTGTCACAGAGGTTGTAGAAACATGATGCTTCTCTTCCAGCGTGGAAACAAAGAGGGAAAAGGTGGAGGTAAGAAAGATGCAGAAAGAGAATAGCAGAAACGGAGAAAAGAAGGGAAAGGCAGAGATAAAGTGCCGGGGCTAGGTGTAAGGGGTGCGTTTTTTTTTAATACAAATCATGTTACTCAAATAAAACCAGGAAACTTTCACGCCGGCTCAAAGCCTTTGCCATTATTTTATTTCAAATCCTAACTTACAGCTGCATCAAAGGACTCAGATGCTCTGAAGTGGCCTCTTGAACATTATACACTCCAAAACTAATCTTCCACCAATATCTTCAGCTGCTATTCTAAGGCATCTTTAATGAATATGACTCCTCTGCGATAATAGAGGCACATATAATTGAGGGGGTAAAGAGACTGAAATCTTCAGCTCCAATTACACAGATCTGTCTGTGATCTTTTGCCAGGGACGAAAATAGACGATGTTTGAGTCACTCGGGCTAACATGATAATGAGAAAGAATTGATTCTTTTGATGTTTTTAATGAATTATCAGCATTAAAATATATACCCTAGATGCCACCTACACAGAGGAAACAGGGGGTGTGAAAGATGTAGTATATATATAGAAGGATGGACAGAATTTACATTTCTTCACAGTTGTTGAGCAGAACAACTTTCCATTTCCCTCTTCTGTGGGTGTTTCTGTGTCTCCTTCTGTAACACTGCAAGTAGTCTTGCCTTTGCTGCCTGCTATCTCTGGTTCTCTCCTTCATTTCTCCTAATGTCCTCCTCCCCTATCCCTTTCCCCATCTTTCTTCTACGCTCCTCTTCTTTGCCAAAATGTATTGTCTGTGAGTTTATGCATGGAGACGTGGATTCGTTCAAGGATACCTCAGATGCTCGCTGTCACCAGAGACTCAACTGGATCCTGCCACTTGAAGGACAGTCAGCCCAATCACTGCGCCACCCTGTCGCCAGCCAACAGAGCTGGAGGTGTTTTAATCCTTGTCTGCATGCTTTGTACGATGTTTTAAAAGGTTACCAGTAGATCTGACTAAAATATGGTAGACAGATGGCCTTTGGCGATGATTCAGATCTGGGATTTCCAAGTGTTGTTTCCTAGCAATAAAATGCAACACTTTCCCGATGACAGATTTTGTGTAGCAACACTTGTGCATGGCCCAGTTAAATGTTGCAGGATACAAGGCTTATAACTTGAGAGTTTGAGAGTTGCATCAGCACAAGTCTGAAGTGCACTATGTCTCCCACCTACTGTAAGGTAAAAAGGAATAAAATCATAGGAGTTTAAAGTGGATCTCACGTTTAAAACCTGTTAGAGTAAATGGCACTTTGTTCCAGCAGGAGGGATAGAGTGCAGCCCTATTTTCCAGGTGCCTATGTACCACCGCATATTTGTCTTATTCGAGAGAGGAAATAATGCAATCGGCTGGGATAAGGATAAATCGCCTCCATTAGCAGAGACATTGCGTCTTCCCTCCTTTGTTCCTCCAGAGATGGATTGGGAGAGCAAAGTGCCACTTTTGGAAATGCCCTTTGTTAAACTCGCTCCAACGTCTCCTTTTGCCCTGTGGTGCATCGAATGAGAGGGACATGTCCGAGCTAAAGCACTGATCTAATTAGAGCAAAGTAAATCAGCAGTAGGCCATCCACTGACACACTTGAACAGGCTGGTACTCTCAACAGATAGACGTGCCTCTCCAACATGTGCTGGACTTGGAGTGAGAGAGTAGAGTAAGTGCCAACCCAGATAATGAGCAGTTGGAGCCACTGCCTCTCCACCCAGTTACAACAGCAGTACACACAGAAATGTTTCTTATACATATAAACTGCATTTTGTGTAACTCGCACTATTTAGGCTCTTATAAATTTAGTAAACTTGAAACTATATAAAAAAAAGCTCTATATACACTGCTCAAAAAAATTAAAGGAACACTTTTTAAGCACAGTACCCAGTCCATACCAGTATAGATATCCAGCATGATTTCTTTTCCCATTGAGATCTGATGTGTTTTCAATGTGTTCCTTACATTTTTTTGAGCAGTATATATTGCAAAACAAATGTATGTTTGGCTGAGGTGTAAAAGTTGGTGTATCGATAAAAGCGAAATGTGATAACGTGCAATCGAAGCTGACTTAAATCATGATGTACACGAAGCGTGTGATTGCATCAGGCTTAAACATGACTAGTCAAACCATCGTTCGAGGTTTGACTAGTGCACGTCATCTCGTTGTCTACCACCTTCTGCGATGGTTTCATGGCCCCCGACTGGAGAATTGGTGCCACCAACTGTTTATCTCAATGTGTCAAACTCCTCGTATTCGCACAACAGTAGTGGATGGAGGCGCGCATTAAATCGCACTTTCTTTTGCGTTACATTTCAATAGAAACTTAACTCGTGTCAAGTAAATCCATAGGCTGTGTGGGTTTTTGGCTGAATACAAGTGTTGAGGACTCTCCAAATTCACAATTCATTTGTATTTATTTTGTCCACAAAGGGCCTCAAGTCAACCTTTTGCACTTCCACAGAGACTTTGCTGAATTATTTGCATTAATTTGTTATAATCTGCAAACTTAGATGGGAAGCGGTTGGTTTTCGTCCATCTATGATGTGAATTCTGACGGTTTGATTGACTATAACTCTCACAGAGTTTAGCATCACATATAAAGGGAAGATATTACTGGTCATACAAAACATAGTCTTTATACTATTTATCATTTTTCAATACAGTGAAGAAATGTTCAGAAAATACTTCACAAATACAGGGTCAAATAATTAATCTCCATGAAAACGATCAAGGTCTTAAGTCATGGCTTATAAAATATTTTCCCTCTCATTTCCAGCACCTTTGCAGACTTGATGTGATGATGGAGTATTGTGCCACAATGCTCATGACAGATGTCTGTGATGGTGGACATTTGGATTCTGCCTTTGACGAGAACTCTTTGGGTCATGTAGTGAATCGAAAGGATAAACGGAAACAGCAATGTTGCAACAATGTCGTATTTAGGTGTTAGTGGTTGAGCAGTTCTTTTGGTCAACAAACTGATCTAAATCAACTGAAAGGATGTGAACCGTAGTTTGTTTCCAAAGACTTTTGACACATGTAATAGAAATTGGTCTGAACTGATCCCCCCCCGTGCTCTTTAGGGTATTATGGGCACCACATTAGCACTTTTCAAATCACTGGAAGCTTTCCTTCAGTTGATGGATGTAAACAGTATTTACATAGATCAAGAGCATTGACAGCCTTGAGAGCCGCATTTGTTGCATGAATACAGCTCGGGGTTGGTACGGCTCATACCATCGCAGGGGGTGAGAAAAATGATTTATTAGTGTAATTAAAAGGACAGACAGGCAGACCTTCCAACTCCTCCCTCATAGAAATATGGACACAAAAACAAGCAAATACTGACACACAAGTTTATTCCTCACCCACACAGCCAAGTATATATAACCTGTTTATAGCGCTGTCTTGGTGATATTTCGAGACTTGCAGCATTTCAGGCTGTTTCAGCTCGTGGCTTGTCACATTTTATTATACTCAAAAGTGTGGGCGTGTGTGTGCATGTTTGCATGGCACAGGACCATTTTTGGAAGAGCCTTTGATGTCCAGATCAGTCCCCTGTGTATGATTGGCTCTGACAGGGTAGTGACCCCGTCTTGAGCTCATGTGTGATTGGCTGGCTGAAACAATTTCACAGAATATTTCCCAAGTATCAAATACTTCTGGAGGCAACCCCATATATCCATGAGACAAGCCCATCAGTCGCTCTGTTCCTGTCTGTCTGTTTGGGGGTTTATCATCAGCAGGGCCCCCCCCCCCCCTCGTTCTCAGCGTTCTCAGTAATTAGAGTTTTACTGCGCACAAAGAAGATAGGACAGACACCTTCTGTGAGGGAGGCAGAAAAAAGATACAGTATGCCACATGAAATATTTCCCCCCACAAAAGCAATCTGTCTGTCGCTCCTTTTTCATCTTCATCTTCGCTCACGGCTCCTTCGTGATTTAGCTTGTTTTTTTCCCAGCACTGTCTTTTAAATTAGAGGCAGGCAGATAAGCTGGGAGAAAAATGAATTCATATCCCCTCTGACACAACGTGTCTACATTAATTATGTGCCAACTGGGAAGAGCAACCCATCATTATTTTAGATATTTAGTCAGTAATGCAATCCATTGTTTTCTGGGGCCAAAGCATAAAAGCAAAACAATGACGAATAGACCAAATTATATTAAGAGTATTCAAAATATTTGTTGAATGTACATTCATAGCAAATTAATACGTTCATTTGCTATCTTATTCCCTCATACTCATTTTCTTAATACTGTTTTTATCAACTGATCATTCGCTGAGACCCCTTAGTTACTGTTACTATGCCTGACAAGCTTTCTGTTCTCGCACAGCACATATTCAGTTTGCAATGATAACATGCCAGATTTACTGCTCGAAATTCTGATAGCAATGGGTCATTGATTTCAGACAGGGGTAGACAAAAGAAGGCTTCACATTTCTAGAGGGCTACCATTGATTTAACTGAAATTAGCAAAAGCAGAATTTAAAACAGTTTTCTTGTCTTGAGAGATTCATATCTCCGCAGTGGCTGAGCCAATTTTTAGCTTCAGCTTTTGAAACGTTCATCTCCCTTTGATTCATTTGCAATTTGAACTGTGAAGTTAGGCCTTACTTATAGCCCTTTGACACAGGGCACTGGGGACATAGGGATGAGCCCGCTCCATCATGAGGAGAAAGCCTAGTTACAGTTACTAAACTATGGGCTGAGGGGCTTTGTGAACGGTCATTTGATTTGCATGTAACTAAATGTAAGTGTTTTAGTTTTAGTAAGTGTGTAGTAGTACATTTATATCGTTCGAACATTACATGAAGAGAATAGTGCTGATAACAGAAACAACACAAGGAGGTCATTGGAGATTAGAGAGGCTCATTGTGCCTGACCCGTGCTCTTCTGCCAAACATTAATACCGAGGGGTGTCCTACGCTCACAGCAGCAGAGATAATGTGACAGTAGAAAGAATGAAAAGCTTAACACTGCACCACGTTGAACTGGTATTGATTTCTGCTGCTTTAACTCATTGACGCTCAGGGTGCAGTTAATGTAATTTGTACGCAGTTTGTCAGTAAGAGAGATTCTTATTAGAGTCAAGAAGGCAGTCAATAGATTGAGCCAACAGAAATCAATGAAGGTTAGAATATGTCACTGGGGCCGCCATTATTGACCATTCAAGGTGCGTGTGTGTGTGTGTGTGTGTGTGTGTGTGTGTGTGTGTGTGTGCGTGTGTGTGTGTGAGTGTGTGTGTGTGTGTGTGTGTGATGAGGTAGAAATAGAGGGGATAAATGAAAAGGATAACCAGCAGCTGTGTGGATCACAAAGTGTAAAGAGCAAGGGGGAGGTTGCATTGTACCTGTCGTAGTCGCCATTGCAGAGTGCTCGTACTGGGATAGTGAAAGGCTGCCACACAGGATTTAATGTGTTCTTCACCACCTCTGTTTTATGGCAGATAGTAAACCTGGAGGAGGAGGAGGAGGAGGAGGAGGAGGGAAAAGATATGTTCAAAAAGAGGCAGAGATAAATATTTGTTTATTATACAACCCAGGAAGAGAGATTACTATGCAAATAAGGGGAGGCGCATGTGACTGAAGAGACAGAGGCAACAGGAAAGACAATGTCAAATCCTACAGTGACAGGAGAGATGCTTTAAATAGGGCTGATCCCAGCTTTGTTTACTGCTTGGCCTGTCTCCCAGCCATATTGTGTGTTAGACCTCTGAGAATAATTTAATATTTCAGACTGGCTTTTAAATCCTTTCCCTTGACCACAAGTGTGACAATGACATGCAAATGGTTTGCCCTGATATCTGAAATGCTGTGCGGAGCCGAGCCACATAAATTCCTATCAAATGCCCCCCAAGTATTCTGTTGAAAAGAACCAATGTGCAACACTTCTTTTTTCATTTCTTTTTTTCTTTACCCAAAGCCTTGGATTACTTGTGCTCCACTAAGTGCCTCAAGCCTTTTAAAACCCTGTGATTCTTTTAGCCACACAGACCTCTAATTTGTACCCCCCTCTGGCACCAACAACGGATACTTCTAGCACATCTGTGGGGATCCATTTCCCTCCCTGTTATATATTAAAAAAAAATACTGAGAAAAGCTACAAGATGGCTAACGAAGCGCTTGCTGAAGCATCTCCGCCGAGATAGGGCTGACGCTGCCACAACTGCGTGGCCCCTTGGGAGGCTGAACAGCACTCTGGGAAAGCGTGAGGAGATGGGGGACTGTTGTGCATCCATAGTGAATTGCCTCAGAAACTGACAGCGTTTTTCTTATTGATGAAAAATGTAACAGAAAAAATAAATCTTACTTTTATGCTTTTTACAGTAATTGCCTGTGTTTCCTATTTGCTCCCCTGGAGTCATTTATGTAAGGCATAGTCATGGGAGTTGTGGTTGTGTTGTGAACAGGATACTTGTCTCTGTATGCAGCCTCTTAAGTTGTGCATGCCTCAGTAACCACTGCAACCTCCTCTCATGCTGTAAATATATATTATCCTCTCTCTAGTATCTCGTCTAATCTTCTGTTTTTGCCTCTCTCTCTTTCCCAGATGATTTCCATTTGAAGTTGTTATTGTATTACTGTAACCTTTATGATATTGTACTATAAAAGTTGTTTTTCTCACGTCTCAGAAAGGACTTTCCAGGCACACAGAAGCTCATTTATCCTGCTTTCAGAGAGGCAACCTAATATCTGACAGTGTTTTCGTACCATGGGATTTAGAAAGCTTTGGTATCACAAAATTCAGCAACAGTCATTTAAGTGTGGCTTTTGATAGCCGTTACTTCACTGCACCAGGACTACATCTCAGGGATGCTTCCTGGCAGCGCCAGCACCTGCAGCTACCAATTGAAACACTTTGAATGAGATAAAAACAAGATCACATCAAGCACTCACGTTCCGTCCTCGTTACTTCTGTAGAAGACCATGAAAGGGTCCGACTTGCCAAAGAAGTCTTTCTTGTCCAGCTTGTTGGCACAGAACTGCATAGTGGCGCTGTCCTGCAGGGATGCATGGAGATGTTGGGAGAGAAGTGTGAGGTGGGGGGGGGGTATATCATAACTCCTTCATGATTAAAGAATGAAAGGCATTATTTATGTGGCCTATTTCACTCTTCTTCCCCTACTTCCTCTCTTTTATCTTCACAAATTACAGTGCAACAGATGGAGGCAGCTGTCTGTGTGTCACACAATCAGATTATGAATACTGCATGAATACTGTAGTCGATATTTTTACCTATGTGTGTCAGCCCTTTTTAATATTTCATGGCATATTGTGAATGTCTTATTTTTCATAGCAAAGAGGATACTCCATTAGATTTTACATTAGAGCAATAAGTATATTAGGACAAATAAGGAAACGTGTGCGCATTGATCCACTCACAACAACTACTGCAAATATCCACACTAGCAGACCTGTGAGGCAGTAATGGTTGTGACGCATCAACAAATCTTCACTTTTATTGGGGAAAAGAATTAAGTTTTACCTGAGGATGGGGTTGGAGGAAAGGTTGCTTTGTCACCCAATTCAAAAAGCTTTTACTGTCACATCACATAATCACCTTGTCTCTAGTCTTTAGAATGTTCTCAACTTTGGTGACTTTATTTTGTACTTTGTCAGCCTCAACCGTAAGCCCAGCTGCACTTTGAGCACGGTAACAAGTTAGCATTTTGTATCACTGAATACCATTGGGAAGCATTAAGATCCAGCCGCATGGCAAACCAAAACAACAAGTAAAAGTGCTGCAGAGCGTGGTGTCGATTCACAGGGGGATTGGCAGTACTAATGACTCTCCACATTACAGAGCGTAAACAGATCCAATGTAAACATCACAATGGTCAATGGAAATTTAGGTTGAGTAATAAAATGCTCCTTCTATACTACTGTGAATGAACTGATGTGAAGTGCATAACTTTAAATTAGCATAGGATATGGCAGAATATTCAGAGTTAATGAACATGGTCGAGTAGAAGAACAAATGTACGTTCAGCTCAGCTGGGTTTGGTGTTGGGTACTTATTTCTATCTCTTTTATGTCAACATGTCACATCACACAATGAGTCACCACCTAACTGCTGGAGACAAGCTATTAGGTTCATTCATTCATTCATTCATTCATTCTCCATACCGCTTATCCCGAAGGGTCACGGGGCTATTAGGTTTAGTGAGAGTGTAATAATAGCAGGTCTCAATGTCCTCTCCAGTACATCCTCACACAGTACAGATAGTCTGCATGCACACATCCCATAAAAATACCCACAAATGTAACACAGCTGCTGGAAAATGCAAAGAAATGCTTGGAGAACGTCTTCATGATTCACATTAGACAAAGTTCATAATGCTCTTCACTAAGGATGCGGCTGTAGACATATGACCGTCCACTGTTTTACTCTGTGTAGTGTGACTGTCACCTGCTTGCATGCTCTCGCTTTATGAACTACCGGCAGCTAGCCTGCCATGCACTCCAGCTTTATCTAGAAATGCAGCCTAATGGTGTGTATGCAGACATTGTAATCCTTAACCATAGTACCGTATCCACCCACCAGCGCTCCTGCTAACATTAGTGCCAGCTGCTTACCAAGTCTAATTCTAGCATGAGTAATGGTCATCAAGCTAACTTCTTCTGATACCTGTCACAGCATCTGGAAAGCATCAGATGCTTCAAGTATATTTCAGCCTCAGAGAAACATCAAAGCACAAACCACAGTTTCTGGTTCGGGCTTTGTGGCTTTCCAAAATGTTTTGAGGGCTGCTTTGCGTCTTCTCTTAGCCCAATAACATGATGATGCACACAATGCTGTTCTCAGGTTTGAGCCATATACAACTTTTCATTATCATTTAGGTTCAAATATTCAGTTTTACATATAAATTATAGCCATAGTTTCTGCTTCAGTAGTTAATAGGTAAATAATTTTTAGATCAATCTACACTTGTCAGGGATAGACACTAATGTTTTTAAGCACTAGCCGCACAGGGCACCACTCCCTTAAATTTGGTGACCAAAGTACATTTTTGGTGGCCAAAATGTAGTTATGTAAAAACAATCCAGCAATTTAACGCAAATTAACACAGCCTTCCTTATCTGTGATTAAATTGAAAACTCAATTTCTTTGTAAACATATGGTACCTAAATTCTCTCACAGTCTATATTTCCTTCCTAAGATATCTGGATGTTTGTCGAACTGTAACGCTGCTTTGCCAATGGTTCACAATGCAGGGATGAAAATGGTGGCCACAGTGGATCACCTGCATGGAGGTTTTGGTGGCCACGGGCCATAGAGCCATGGTTAATGTCGAACCCTGAGTGTGAAACATATTCTTTTTACTCATTTGGTATATTATTATTTAATTTCTGTTATAATCATGATTATTTCCCAATGTATTAATTAAAGTAATTAAAATGATGCTCTAGATAGTGTAGCATACCAAATATAGCAAGATCACTTTACCATACCTTTTTAGTAGTGGTAAAACCATTTATATACATTCACTTTTTGCAGAAATCTTCTAAAATTATAAAAAGGCAGAGATGACCGTAAAACTGCTCCTCATTATGTTTTACTTCTTCTCTGCTATTCTGAAGTTGCCTTTTACCTGGCCAGTTTAGGTCAGACTTAAAAAATTTGTCCAATAATATCACCCTGGATTTCCAAAATATAAACAAAGCGATTGGAGTTACAAGGAGCAGGTGTGATTTTCACATTTAACCACCAGAATTGCATTATACTATCATCATCAGCTTGGCAACAATTAATCCGTTAACAAAATTCTTTGTGGTGCACAGTGGTGTGTTTACATGAAGAATTAACGATGTCTGAAGGTGACCTGGGGCTTTTGTGGATTCAAAAGATGAACTAGCAAAGACCATAAAAACATCATATGTAGACCAGCAGCAGATGGTGGGAGATTAATTCTCACTGCAAACCAACTCTTACCCCTTCTCTGTAGTATACTCTTCTCTGTCTAACAAATAAGCCTGGTTGTGCATTTTCTCCACCAGTTGTTTATCATGAAATGTCGAGCTTTTTTCAAACCCAAATATAAATCACTTGACTGCTTTTGAGGCTTGTACTACTTGCTTACTAGTTCTTCCTGTGTGGTGGCAGTGCAGGGAAGGGGCCCTGTCTCGGGCATATGGACTGTAGCTAATCTCTGAAACACAGTGGGTTCATTACAGTATGTTCAGATGCTATAACAGTAGATTGTCAGAGCCATAGGCCTTACACTGGGCAGCCATGGTTCCGCTAATGATAGCTTAATAGCTTTTTAATGTTGCAGCTTGCACCTTGTGTCTGGCTGTATGCTGAGTGGCAAATCAGCAGAAGAATGTGTGCGTGAGGTTGCAAATGTGACGGACTGTGTGTGAGAGTGAGGGCAAAAGTGTCTCTGTGCACATGCTGTATGTTAATGCCCATTTTAAGTAGTGTATGCGTCTTGCCACAGTGTCTTTGTCTTTATCGCACACAGCCAGGCACCACGCAGCACATACACATGAACACATCCGGTCCTCTCCAGCAGCGAACTGTATATGTATTCCTTCCCTCACCCTGAGGACACATACACACACACCACATGTCTTCCATTTGACACAGCCCTCCTACAAAGAATACTCACCTTCTCATTCTGTTTCGTTCTCTTAAAAACCCTCCCTATATCCACTCGGGCAATGTTGGCTCTCATGCTGCAGACTGACTGACAGACAACCAGATGAATGCTTATGTCATCTGAACATGTGAGAGTAGAAATATTTGCTACAGCAGCAGATATCATTTTTTTCCTGTCACTTTCTGTCTTCTGTCCCTGGATGTACTGAATGTGTGTGTGTTTTCTATTTCAACAAGTACTGACTGCGCTTTCATGTGTAGAGAGACTACAATGTCAGATTTCAAGCATACAATTTAGGCTGCACTGGATTGCAGTGCACTCTGATAACACGAATGTTTGTCGCTGCACCTAATAAAAGCCATTAAGGAAACAGCCGTGGTCTTCGGTTCTCTCTGGGGCTCAATCATCCACACACTGCGATTTACATCATGCCCTAGGCTGAAGTGTAAGATACAGTGCAGTAAAATTGCGGCGCCTTCATTCAGACAAATCTTATAAACGGTCAATTTTCCTGTCTGATAACCCCTAGCTGTGTGTGCAAGCTCCCTAACATATCAGGCACAACATACACACATGCATGATACAACCAATAGTTTTTCTAGAATCTTTTTGGTCTGAATGAATGAGAACATAGAGACAGACAAGGTGAAATTATTCATTAATCTTGCAGCAGATAATGAATCACCACAGTACAAGAACTAAGTTCATTAGTTGCTGTATGCAGGATTGTCATTTACTGAACGCTACCAGAAATCAACATGCAACTTATCAAGTATGCAGCATTGGCTCTGTGGGATTTACTGTAGATGCCTACTACAGCAGATCAAAGGCGAGCTCGCTGGCAACATTGACAGTAAGTTTGTGCATCAGTTGTGTTAGCATTCATTCTGTGAAATGCACTAAATGGAGTTTAACTTGTCATGCTGTTGCCTTACATCGACCATGTCACGTTAGTTTAGGTTTCAGGTAGATCAGTTAAGCTATCAAGAGAATTAAAAAAAGACAATATTGGGTATAATATCAACCAGATGACAATAAGACCATACATTTATTGGCAATTTCTTGAACAAAACCCATTACTGAATGAATTGCCATTTTCATCTGCAGTAAATCCACATCATATACCTTTACAACAATATATAATTTTGATAAGTAACAGTGTGAAGGCTCAATTAGTGCTGCTCCTTCCTTACACCCAACTGATCGACCAGTACTGTAATTTTGTCAGCTTTATATCAATCTAACATGACAGAGCTTATCAACTGTAAACACTATGGTTCAATGGTTTGCTCTATAGGATTTAAATAGACTACCAGTGGCTTGCCAATCAAGTTACTCACAAAAGTAATCGCATGTTTTGGCGTTCGAACGGGTAGAATTTGCCGCTCTCTGCCGAGCTAATAGGCACAAAAGCATTTATGGTGATGGAATGTGTTGGGGATATTAAATATACATCTGCCCCAGCCTCATTAAGGTTCTGTGGCACGAACACACACTCTTGCAAAGGTCTGGGATCAACAGCCATTTGCTAATGTGGAGAGAATCAGAGTATCAATATTTAAAGAGGGGAGCCAGGCTAGATAGAGACACATTCACATCCTCAGGGGAGAAATGAAGGGGTGTTTGTGAGCAGTGTGTGTCTTACTGCAGAAGGAGTTCTAATTGCAGTAATAAAGGCAGAAGAGAGTAGACTAAAGTATCATGTAATGGCCCAACCAGTGCATTTCCACTAGAATCATGTAGGCATGAATTAGTGTGAGCCTGTGTGGTTGTGTCTCGCAGGGTTAATTGTGGGAAAAAAGATACATGGCAAAGGTGAAAATGAGAGGTGGAAACAGGGGGAAAGGGTAGCGATTCAATTAAAGGCAAATGTGATGAGGCTGTGATAAGAAAAGCAGACGGAAAGAAGATATGGAAGGTGGACAGTGTGCACGCATTTGGTCACACTCAAATTAATGATAGATAACATACAGTGCATTGTGTTCCATGTGTAATTCTACATTTAGATAATTCCTTGCCTGGATTACTTCCTTTTTCTTGCTTGATTTAATGCCACAGGATGCAAAATCTGTGATTTATGCTGTATTGGTTTTAGGCATTTAATAAGGATTGGCTCAGTGTACGTGAGCAGAATGGAGCAGCGGCAATTTCTGCTCCCCACTCAAAGCCTCTTCTATTCGCTCCGCTCCGTAGCTCTCCAGGTTTTCTATTTTCCACGTTTGATATTTCCCTCATCTCACTTGTTCTCTACTTGCGCTAAAAAATAAACCTGTTCCAGTTTGCTCCGTAGCAAATGTGGTGAATGCTGCCCTTGCGAACTTATTGCACAATGTGAAGTGAAATTTAGAGGCATCAAAGAAGACGAACACTCGTGGAGCAGTCGTGTGAAGTGAGGCAATGCTCAAAATGAGAATGTTTGGTCAAAATTTGTGGTTTCCCTCATGACATGAATGCACAAAGGATCAAAAGAATTAGAGGGCCTGGAAGGAAGAAGAAGCTGGAGTTCCTGTCACACATACACAGACATTCTCACTGTCACAGCAAACATCTACAGTTTATCGTGAAAACATCCCCATTGGTTGTTAGTGACCAACAAAGAGAGACTGCGAAAACAATCCAGCGGTTAAATTTGTGCTAATAAGGTGAAAAGAAAATCCTCCTGGGGTTGTATCAGCTTGTTCGTGTGATGAAGCTAAATCTCAACAAGTGGAACACAGAGAGACGCTCCAGGCTCTGCTCACATGCCCTGTTGCAAATATGTTAGACAAAAAAAAAAGAAACAGAATTCCTACATGGACCAGGCTTAGATTGCTTTGCAGTAAAGAGCTGCAACTGATCTGGGATCCTGTTGCTCCTAAAGGATTCAATAATACAGTGTAGTTACAATTTTGTGGGTGGGAGCAGTCAATATTGTCATTTCATACATGAAATTATGAGACACTATTATCATTAGACTTAACTGTAAGCATCCACCAGAGGCTCCAGCATCTAGTTTGTATCTTTTGCTGGGAGCAACAATGTTAGCAAATTCCACTGCGTTTAAAGTTGAAGAGTCTTTTTAAATTATATTTAATTTTAAAAGGCATTTAATAAGGTTTACTTTTAGTTCACATCTCTGAAAAGTAGCTTAATTCTACTGTATTATTTCATTTGGTAATAAAACTCCATTAAAAAGTACAGTCTTATTTTCCCTGTGTGACAAGCCAAACAGATTTTAATAAGAAACATTGTTAGATTGGGAGCGAGTGGGCTGTATTTGTCAGAAATCCCACAGGATTGGGATTTACTGTTGCAGAGCTCTATTTTGAAGGCTGCTTAACAGTGAAGTCCCCCCCCCACATATATTTTGTATTTGCACGGAGCCGTAGCCACCCCCGCAAATTGGTTGCTTCGGGTGTGTCGATAGTGTTTGCACGTGGGAGTTAATCAAATGTATGTAACCCAATACTGTATTTTTGTAGTCATAGTGTTTAGATAGTTGCAGAAACTTTTAATAACTAGCAAATGTAGTTGGAGAAATGTTTCAATATACTTAGATTGATTACTTTACTACATGTCTCATAAACCTGAAATATTTTCCTAATTGCCAGTTCTGTTCCTCAAGCTCTCATGGTATTTTGTCCAGATGTTGTGGAAAATGGTTTCTGCTACCCTACATTTTGTTGTTGAATCTGTTATGTTTCGCATTACACTCATACAACTCGATAATTCAACATTATTCAATATTCCTGTTCAGTTGTCTTCAAGTGACATGCTTGGACAGCCATTGTTGAGAATAGTCAAGGTAAATTAGTGATGAGATTAGTCTGAAATTTTAGACAGAGAAGCAAGAGAAAGGGGAAGTAGAAAAAAGATGAAGAGAGGAAGAGGACAGAAT
>JAVQJF010064845.1:0-26007 GCA_036023855.1 Gadopsis marmoratus | reverse complement strand
CGGGTGGGTTTACTTTGTCAATCGCACCACAGGATCCACTACGTGGCAGCACCCCACAATGGAGATGGTGCGTAACTACAAGCATTGGCAGCACCAGCGCAGCGTTT
The DNA here is from genome assembly GCA_036023855.1 of Gadopsis marmoratus. Lineage (NCBI taxonomy): Eukaryota > Metazoa > Chordata > Actinopteri > Centrarchiformes > Percichthyidae > Gadopsis > Gadopsis marmoratus. The sequence goes on along the minus strand of JAVQJF010064845.1, from coordinate 25,900 downwards.
TAACCTGGTTCATATTCCTTTTTATCATGTGATACTGTGGGTATGTTTTATCATTAACTTTTTAGGTTTGCTTGAAATAATCTATCACTAAATGTCTTGTTAGGTTTCTGAATCAGAAGCCACTTCCAGAGGGCTGGGAGATGAGGTTCACCGTATTCCCTACTTCGTAGACCACAACAGGAGAACACCCACCTATATCCATCCTCGCACTGGTGGAATGGAAAATGTCTCTGGATGGGCTTTGAAAAGCTTCCATTTGTTATGGGGGGGATGATTCCAGAGGCAGCCTCCAGAGATGATCCCTGCTCTAAATTGCTTTTGATGCAATTAATTGATAAAACCTGCGGTATAAGATGTGTTACTGGAGTACCTCTAAATACTTTGCAGGCTAATGAGGTAGAGTTTATCTCACTGTATATGAGCAGCAACAGGCAGGGTGGGATATCCCTATTCTTTAACTGGATGAATTGTCTATGTTTATCCACAATGTTATGCTGAATATGCAGCTTTAAACTGTATATGAAGAGATAAAATAAACTCATCAATTGATTGATTGTTGTTTTTCAAAATGTACAGATGGAAATATAGAGGTTAGACAGATTGTTGAACAGGGTGGATTTATTGATTAAATCAAAACTGTCAATATGTCTTCAGCAGTGATGTCGTCGAGGCTGTGCATACTGTTGGATGTGACTTATGATCCTAATCTTGAGTCTAGGGGAACCATAGATAATTGTAACATAAGGTTATAGAGAAACAATGGATACACGAAACACAGTGTGGGCTATAAATAGCTGGCCGTTTATTAACCTTATTTTCTTTAGGCAACATACACACACACAACCTGGGGGGGGGAGTGAGGACAACGGGTGGAAGCCAAAGGAAACACAAGAAATAGAACAAAACACCCCCTAACCACTACTAACAAACTAAACACAAAAAGAACAACCAAAAGGCTGTCTATCCTCCTCTAAATAACAAACAGGAAAAACGATACAGGGGTGGCTCCACCCAACTTCCTAGTGTCTCTACACATCCACCTCGCTACGTGTACAGGGCGCCCCTGTCTTACCTAGTCCTCTCCTCACCACACAATAATCAAATGCAGGCAATCACACAGGGTCTTTCATGTTTCCTTTCTCTGTCACAGTAGCTTTTCTCCTCCATCCACCTCACAGCTCTCCAAGTGTCTCCTTTCAATCCTCCTAATTGGGCCGCACCTCGCTGCTGATAGGCCGGTCCACATCAGCATGCCCACTTCAGGCCACGCCTCACCACCATGCACAGGTGCCAGTCCATTAACCCTGATTCTAATGGCTGTACCTGTTTACATGTTGTCTCGCTTCCCGTCGTGCTCTACTTCCTTAGACATGAGCACTGCATAGATGGTAACAGGAACAGATTAAACCTTCAGGTCATAACACACATTCATTACACTGATCACCTGTGAAAACGACAGGGGCAAGACAAACAACAGCAACACACCCTCCCCATGATCCCCTGGCACGTAACAGTGACATCGTCAGTGGGGATGTGACATCATTCACAAGTGCTTGCCACAAACAGAAGGGTTCTTGTAGGTGCAGCCTACATTGTTGAGGGAGAACCTAGATTTTACAGGTTAACAATTAGGGCTGGAATGACTGATTATTTATAGATTAATATGACAATTATTTTCTAGAGGCGTCTGCTAGAAATGTTTGACAAGGCTTTTGCTTTTTCTCAATCAAATGTATGAATAACAGCATAATTCAAGTCCCAGGTTATATCAGGTGATCAGTTACAAAAGATCCCTTTCTTGAATATTGAGTTTTCCACATTGTTTTTAAAGAAAAATCACATTAGAGAGGGCAACAGATAATCAGTGCATACCTTTGTAGTTTATCTCCAAGCAGTGTTCTTTATTCCCATCCTTGTTAGGCTGCCCAGAACCCCACTCCTTTAACTCAAACTTGGTACCATCAGTCCACAGCCACACACCCTCCTGAAAGAAAGTTTTAAGGGTCAAATGAATCCAATCACAAAAATGTTATATTACCCCTAATGACATCTAACCATGCTGCTAGTGAAGATATAGACACAGCTGAGATGTCAGCTGCCAGTCCAACACAATCAGGTTGAAAGAATGAATGTTCTGGTTTGTAAAAGGGATCCACTGTCTGGTTGTCCTGGTGGTTTAGGTGTGTAACATGTTACCACAGTCGTGGATCTTTGTTATACGTCATCCCCCCACATTTCCTGTCACTGCTCTACTGTGTAGTGTCAAATAAAAGCAAAATGCCTTTATGAAACCACAATCCAGTGATGGAAAAGTTTAGGCTGGGAACTGTTCTGGACTAAATGGGAAAATCACTGTACACTATGTAAAGAGCAGTTGGATTTATGCCATCACGTAATCCAAACTACACCTGTCGGACTCATCAATGTGACCTCCAAATTACAAGTGGAATATATTCAATATACCTTTCCTGCGTCATGGCCTCCAACCCAAGTCCATCCATTTTCGTTAGTCACTGTGAAGATGATCTTTTTGATGAAGTCGTACGCTGCTTTGTTAGGGATCGAGGTCAGATTCCCACCGAGGGCAATGCAGACAATCTAATGAAGAAGTAAATCATTGAGTGATGGAATGAGTTAACTGAGGACATAGAAGTGAGAGTTCAGTTTAGGGTTCTTCTACTAAATATTCTTGATGATAGTTTAAAGTAAATGTCATGAATACAGTTTAGCAGTTATAACTCGTATTGTTCCATAAAGTACCTCAGCGTCAGCCCAGTCCTTTAAGGCACAGTTGTACATGTAACAGTGATCCTTAAACTGAGTCCAACCAGAAAGGCAGGTCTTACAGGGCTCACAGCAATCGACTGTAAATGATTAAAAATACAATAACGCACAGACGGATTAATCTGACTGGCAACGCATCATGAGTCAAGTTCCTCGTGTTTGTTTGTGAAAGTCATCAATTTCAAACCTTAAAGAATAGGTTTAGATTTATTCAAGGCTCTAATACAGTACTCACATGCCAAATGTACATTGAGTTATTGATCTCTGTGATCATTCATCTCATCCACACTAGGACCCTATTAGAGTGACTGCACTTTAAGAAGTTCACCTGTTCACAGTTATTTTCAGAACATGATCAATGGATGAGGATGGTGTGTCATATGGTGTCCTAGGGATGTACTTGGTGTATTCAAGGCCAAGTAGCATCACTTCATCAACTTCACCCAGAACGTGACCAATATAGTTGTGAGCTGAGACAACCCTTATTATTTGAATTAATTATTTACATATACTACTTTGTATGTGTAGTATATGTAAATTCAGTGTGTTTACAGGCGTGTGTTCATGCAGCCAAATGTTTACTGATTTATTACAGATTTGTTATAACAGTGCAATGTGTTTACATATTTTTATCATTTATGTTACTGCATGTACAATATTTACACATTACAATAAATAACCAAATGCAGAGACAGTTATTTAACAATATGTTAAGGATTAGTTATATTTATACAGTCTTACATTTACAACCGGCCCTTTGAGGGCAGCCATAATGCTGATGTGGCCCGGGGTGAAAATGAGTTTGACACGACTGCTTTAGAGTAATAACTGACTGTATATCCAGGGCTTTACATGGCCTGGCTCCACATCTCAGTTCGTCAGTGAACCTGTACTGTCACAAGTCACTATACTGTCACTGTCAGTTGGCCAGTTTAGATCTTTAAGATGACAATAAAGGCTTGCCGGGCATTCCATAATGCTGACACTTCAGTCTGGAATAAATCTTCTCTCTGCTGCCATGGTTTCCATTTTTGCCTAAAAGTCAACCTTCAATGATTGTACTTCCTTAACAATTGCCATTCCATTCTTTCATTTTGCATTACAGGATTAACTGTAATTGGAATGGTCCAATTAAAGTACACCATGGAAGCTCTGATTTTCTTCTTCTACTGCTCAATTATTTGGTAGTGATTTTATGCCATGTTTTAACTAAAACTGCACTTTGATTGGTTAAAACTTTAATCCTGTTGGACATTTTATCATTTCAGTCATGCTGGTTCTTTTACATTTCTTCTAGTCTTGATAGCTTCACCCACAGTATTTTAATGTTTCTTTATCAAGGATTTCTCCCAGGAGCACATATTCGCTTTCTCTTATTATTACTGAGCTTAAAGTGTTTGTCTGTTCTATACTGTTATAGTTCTGCTGAAAAGTAAAAAGTGCAATATACATTCAAATATATATATAATATTGCTGATATATAAAGCCGGCGGGTGTGTTGGATGTAAAGGAGTCCTCTCTATTAATATATGTGGCCAGACTGCTTTTATGGACTCATAGAAACACGAGCCATTAAGTGCCCAGATGACACACGGCCCCTCATTCACTCACTGCCTTATTCTAAAATCCTAGTATGTAGCTGGGAACTTCCTCCCTTCCTCTCACACCGGAGCTTTTTGCTTTCTTCAGCCAAACGGTGCTTTCAGGCTGCTGAGTCTGTTTGATAAATGACATGACCATTCCAGGAATAAAACACATCAGAGTAAATTCAATTCAATTCAGTTTTTAGCTCTATATCACTTGTTACACACTTGTTAATATAGAGCAAGTCTAGACCAGCTCTATATGTATAGAATTAAAACAACTCACTATAAATTAATTTCATACAATTGAACAAAACATGCATGATAGATATTAGTAATGAAAATGTTACATATTGTACCTTTTAAAGGAGTTAAGCTGTTTTTACTTTGACAACATATCAGAGTGTCCATGTGGTGGCAGTGCTAGATAGTGGGACAGCTCTTATTCTATTGGTGGCAGGCTGATGTGGAAGAATGTGGAGCTGCTATTTATTGTGACTGAGGTGTATTAAGAGTTACATTCATGCCATGTAGTAGAGCAGACCTACCTGATGTGTGCCCATATCTTCTAAAGTCTCTACTGTGTGCAGTCCACAGCTGACAGACAGACTGAATACGCACCACACTTAATTTAGTAAAAACACTTGTTTATTGTGAAGACATTTACACAATGCATACATAGCTCAGTGTCACAGGTGGTAAATGTTTTAGCAAAACAGTAATACATCATCAGCATTTACATTATTGTTATTGTGCACAGAACAAAAAGTCAACGTCACAGCACACACACAGTCAAACACAAACAGAACATATCTTGGATTCAACATACACACTTTACGCACGCACAAAAACAACAACATTGCATTATCATTTCATTCAAGAAAAATAAAGGCAAATTCTTCTCCTTCACTGAACATATTGAGTGTTGAATGCAGACAGAGTGTAATGAGTAAACTTCATGTCAAAAGTATAGGAAACTGAAAATATTCACTCATTGCTCTTTACAAACCCTTGATACTGAAGTAATGGCTTTGTCAGGGACTGATTCTGTTGACAGCTTTTAGTACAATGCAATATTCTTTTACATCTTTAAAACATAATCATTTTAACACATGAAATACTGTTATCCAGAAAATAATAAAATATTTTGTGTATTATACAACTCAAGGCTATCTTATCAATCTGTATTATGTATAAATGGCTTTATGGAAGACCCATGTGTACTGCTGCTACGGGATGATTATTTAATTATTTTGAAATGTTAATGTTAAATTAGAAGCATAAGTATAGAGAAGGCAACTACCCAGTTGGCAATTGACCCTCGGGGGTCCCAAAAGACCCCGTTTCACTGTGTGTCATTTGGTTTTTGTAATTTTATGAATTTATTTGATATGTGCGCCACTGAAATACACTATTACAAAATGTCCTGGATTATTATTTGATCTAGTGGCCCTGTTTTGTAGAGAGGCCCAACATCATCTATTTGTAAGAGTAATTATTTTAGTTTCTTGTGCTACCATGATGCATTTTTGTAAATAAAGCCAAGTTTAACAAAATTGGTCAATATTGAGGTTTCTTTCAGTTTGATGTCATTTCATTGAATTTGAGTGCCAACCATGAAACAGTAACACGGAACACAGGAACAGTTTTGCTTTCCTACAGCTTAATAGATTAACCTGAAGTGGAGAGTACCACAGCTGTGGCCCTGTGGTGATAAATGAAATAAATGAGATTGAACCAAACGCTCAGTGCTCAACATGGATTTTGCAGAGCAGCTGCATATAGCAGCCATAGCATCCAGCCAGAGGTCAAGCTTGTGTCGGTCAGTGTAATAGAGATGATCACATCTCTTCCTTGTACCACATACATCCACCACGATTGAAAAAGAAAGATCAAAAACATTCATGTTAAAAGAGCCAGATCAGATCTCGCTCTCGTAGGTGTGCATGTACGTCTTGAGCGAGAGCATTTCAGCATAGCTCCGGGTGGTCCTGCGGTACAGGTCCAAACCCGTCAGGATCTCCACATCTCTGACTCGAGCTGTATGCATCTTCATCAGGTCCTCCACCCAGCGAGACTCCTCCTCCGAGCTCTGCAGGAGGGCAGTGAGGAGCACAGAATCACTCGTAACCCTGAACAGATTTGGCTTTCGCTCGTGAAGGCGAGATGAGAAAATCATTCAACTCATAACTTTCCAAAAACTACAAATTGTTGCTTTGTGTGCAGATTATACAGTTTAGACAGCTTTTGAGTTGCTGGAAAGTGTATTTTTCACTTTGGATAGAACCAGCCTAGCAGTTCCCCTATTTCCTATGCTAAGCTAAGCTAGTAACTGCATCCTGGTGCAAATGTAAGGTTGATATCAAGCTCCTCATCCTGCTCTCAGAAGGAAAGCTAATCAGCATTTTTCTCAAAGTGTTGCACTATTCCTTTTATAAACAACTATTTCAGTTGTGTCATAGTTTTGCTCATACAAATATTTTTTTTATATATGTTGTCATACAAATATGTGGGTTTTTTTTACAAAAAAAAATAACTCTGGCGGAATGTTATGGTCAGGGTGACTTTTCTAAGTAAAGTATCCAATAGGCCATATAATGTGTGTAGATCTGGTCGCTATTAGACCGGGCTGTGTGTTGTTAAAATGTGATGATGCATTGCAAGATGTGGTGTTCCTTACATTGCAGGTCTCATCGTTGCTGGGTCTATGTGGTAGGATGAAGGCGGCGCTGCTGAGCGGGCCACTACAAGAGTCTGCAGCCTGTGTGAAGTCTAAGCAGCTGGTCAGGACCACAAAGTAGTGTGTGGGGATGGGTGTCATCCCACTTACATACCTGTAATTAAGGTCAAACAGAAAAATCAAGCTCAACTTGTTGTATTTGTGAAAAATTGACAAACCTTTCCACTTCACCAGGATTCATGTTTTTCGGTCTATTTCTTTTATAAAACATTATCCTTATAAACGTATCCTTATACTCAAAATCTTCATTCTGCTTCATTCTACATCATCTGGAGGAATGATATGGTGATGTGTTGTATGTTATATGTTTTTCTAATAATCTGTAGTTATTTAATGCATAGGTGAGCTAGCCTAGCCAGGACTGACAATTATGCTGATCTTAACACATACAGCATGTGACACTGGAATTTACATAGTCAGTTTGAAATTGTTTTAGTCCAGCAGATGTTAAATCTATTTGTTTTGAGACCGAATCATTCACCAGCACAAATTACAACATAAACTATAATTCAGTCAGGACCACTTTAGTTAAAAAAAAACTTAACTTCCATCTGCAGTAGTGATATTTGGTGGCATGGGTCTGTTCTGGCAGCTCTCTGCCTTTCCACATGCATATGTGGAAAGGCAAAGACAGGGAGAGCAGCAGCAAAGGCCCCTCAAAATGACTATACCAGGCCCTTCCATTTGCTTACATGGAAGTGCCAGCAGGAGGAGGTAGCTGAGCAACTTACCATATTTCCCCAAATAAAAACTGGTAGTCAAGTAAAAGTAGCCTTGAGTAGCTGCCGATGGTGTGGTCGACACAAACAATTAAAGGCCAGCCCCCAATATAGGAAAAGGACAAAAGAAAGGTGAATAAACTCCTGATGGCTGTCATATTATGTGTATGTCAGTTACGGTAAGCATAATGTATGTTTCCATCGCTTAAACTTAATAAATTCAACAATATAATTATGCTACTTTCATGTTCTGGATTATCATTTACATGTTAATGTCCAATCTCAGTCACTTTACTTGTGTGTTAATGCCTCGCTCAAACTGTATGCTGTAGTAACATACAAGCGTCACAAGTGGTGTGCGGGAACCTTTCAAGTCCTTTTGTTTTCCACAACATGTTCCTGCAAATGTTCCACAATAAAAGCCTTGTTAAGAAATGAAGGCTAAGGTTTCCTGTCGACTGAAACGCTATAGGGCTTTCAATGTGACACTGCTACAGGAAGTGGTGAGTAACAGCATAGTGCATGAACTTAAACATGTCAAACGGGAGCAGATCTGGATATATGACCAAATATACTTATCAGAGAGAATTAGAAATGCAGGCCTGTCTCTAATATGCAGCTGAAATATGGTGTCCTGTATGAAATTTGCCAATGGTGAATCAGCTGAGCTATCAGCTGATGTAGTTGGGATTGTGAGCTGAGCTCGACTTTGTGGCCTGACTGAACTAACTGCTCAATTTACCGACCTACAGTTTACATCCATGTCTGTCCAGACTCATATAATATATGTAGTGAATACTTGGAAGGAATTAAATAAAAGGTATAAAGTGTAAATAAAGTATACATTTTTTGGTTAAATGGAAGATTCCAGTGAATATACATTGTTGAACTGATTAATGAAGGATTATCATAGATGTATTGGCAAAACAGGTACACATGTACTTGATTACTGTGTAAAGATGGATTCTTATAGCATATAACTACAGAAACTGAGTTGCTTTTGCTTTCTCCTGGCATTTTTAGATGCAAAGCCTCTATGAGCTGTAGGTGAAAGTCACTCACACGATCACAACTAGCAATATGTTGTTTGCAGTCATATGATTGCAATTCAGAATGAGGTAGGAAGTGAAAGGCAGAAAGTTCATACTGTGCTAGTTATTGTTTACTCATTGAGTCGTGCCAGTCAAAGCGTGTGTGTTGGAAAAATAACGTCTGTTTGTGTAAATGCTTTAGTATAGTCTGTGTGGATCTTAAACTTCTCAAGGCCCTAGGAAACATAACTTATCAGTAGGGGGGAACCAGGTACCGGGAGGTGACGGGGGAGGAACTGTGATGCTTCTGCAAAGACAAAGAGGGCTTGTACAATGGCCATGGTGCTCTGCTATGCAGCTTGTTTTTCACAGTGTATAACTGTGAAAAACTGAGAGACAGTCCTCTGAGCAGAATAACTTAGCGTTGTGTGAGTTGTTGAACATATCTGTATGTGATATAATTCTGCTCCTTCCTGAGCAAGAATAAAGTAGCCTGAGTAATGATTTTCAACCTGGTCACGAGTAGAATGTGTGTGAAAAATGCAATCACCCAATTCATTTTATGGCCAAAACATATTTTGAGGTCACAATGACCTTTGAGTCAAAAGCGTCTGAGCAACTGTGAAATATGGTCACAATCTCCCTTCTGTTCCTGAGTTGTGGTGTTGCATAACGGCCAAAAAAAAGTATTTTTCCAGGACATTATGATGTCATAGTGAAATTGACCTTTGACCTGTTGGGTAAAAACAGTCATCACATCTTCGTTGTATCCCATTAAACATTTGTGTGAAATTATGTCACAATAACCACATCAATTCTTGAATTATCGCCAAAAACATGTTTGTCAAGCTCATTTTAAGGTCACAGTTAACTTTGAGTCAAAATTCAAATCATTGTCCGATCAAATGTGAAATACGGTCATCAATTCATGTATATGTTTGGTGACGTCACAGTGACCTTGACCTTTGACCACCAAATTCAAATAATTTCAACTTTGAGGCCAAGTGGATATTTGAGCCAAATTTGAAGAAATTCCCTCAAGGCGTTCCTGAGCTATTGCCTTCAGAAAAACACTTACTGCTCATGCCACAACGCTGCTGGTTTGCTTCCAGCCGGTGACTTATGTTGCATGACAGACCCCCCCCACCCTGTGTCCTGTCTGCCTCTTGACTCAAGTTGTCGAATAAAGGCAAAAAAACCCTAAACAAAAGTTTAGCTCATTGTGGCTGAATTATAAGTGAAGTAAAATTAATGTTCTTACTGTTTTATCTTCTCAGCTGTGTCCCTGACACCATCATAGTCGTAGTCAAATATGGGTCCAATGAGCACGTTCACCCCGTTTCTCTCAGTGGCATATTTCTTCACCAGTGCTCTCTGGAAATAACCCCAAATTCCTGAAAGAAAAAGGTGAGTGGGAACAAAGAGACAAACAGAGAGGTATGTGAGAATGAAATTGGAGACGGGATGGAAAATGCTGCCTTAGCTGATCCAAAATGCTGCGGCACGCTTACTGACAAGAACCAGGAAAAGAGATAATATTTCTCCAATATTAGCGTCTCTGCACTGGCTACCTGTAAAGTGCAGGTAGCCAGTGTAATCTTCAGTGTAAATCCTTCTCCTCACCTATAAAGCCCTGAATGATCAGGCACCATCATAAAGAGCTCATTGTACCCTATTACCCCACTAGAGCGCTGCGCTCCCAGAATGCAGGGCTCCTTGTGGTTCCTAGAGTCTCTCAAAGTAGAACGGGAGCCAGAGCCTTCAGCTATCAAGCTCCTCTCCTGTGGAACCAGCTTCCAGTCTGTGTACGGGAGACAGACCCCCTCCTCACGTTTAAGAGTAGACTTAAGACTTTCCTCTTTGATAAAGCTTATAGCAGGGCTGACTCAGTTATGCTGCTATAGGCCTAGACTGCCAGGAGACTTCCCATGATGCACTGAGCTCTTCTCTCTTCCTCTCACTCTCCATCTGTACACACTCTTATCCCATTAATGCTAGTTACTAACACGACTGCTTCCTTTTCTCTCCCCTCTCTCTCATTCTGCTGCTGTCTGCAAGTGGTTCTGCCTCCGGAGCTGTGGAGTCTGGATCTGTGGATGTGGGCCGCCTGCTGCCCCGTGCTCTTGCTCGGCAGCCGCTGCTGCTATTATTGTTACTGCTCTTGTTATTGGTATTACTATTATTGTATTGCTACAATGTGGAACTGGACCGTGCTGCTGTGTGTTCCCTTTCCTTCTGCTCTCACTCTCTCACGCTACCCTCCCCTCTTTTCCTTTCTCTCCCTCGCTCTCTCTTTTAACCCAACCAGTCGAGGAAGATGACCGCCCACCCAGGGCCTGGTTATGGTTCTGCTACCGTTTTCTGCCTGTTAATAGGTAGCTTTTACTTGCCACTGTGTCCTGGTGCTGCTCGCGGTGGGAATTGTCGGGTCTCTACATAAAGAGTTGGTGTACACCTGCTCTATATGAACAAGTGCTTTGAGATACCTTTGTTAGGATATGGCGCTATGTAAATAAAACTGAATTGAATGATGAGTCCTACAACTCAGAAATAAGTTGTTTTTTCCCTCGTCTAGAAGTCAATGCCTGAAATTAAGTCTGTGGTTAACACAAACTTAAGAGTATTACACAATTTGTTCTATGGCAGAAAATACATCAGTAAATACCCAACTTGTGTCTTAAAAAAGGTGGTTTGTAATAAGTGGCTGAATGAGACTACTTTCAGACTTTTCTGCAATAATCCAAAGGAAAAATCCAACATACATAAATACAAAACATACAAGGTTTCAACAGGACTCTAGTCACCTAACCCTTGAAGAAAGTTCTAGTCATTGATTCACTTACTCTTAAATGCAGGATACATGGGAATGGTGTTAGTGATGAGGACAGCATCATACTTTTTTTCTGTGGTTGAGGACAATTCTGTCAATAAAAAAAAAAAACAGCTTTACAAACCATTAGGTCTCGTAGACATCTAATAGACATGCTATTAGACATTCAATCAATTAATGCATCTTTTATTTTTCTCACTGCACTGATTTAGTCTAAAAATGTGAAAAAAGACAAAGGCCCATTATAAGTAACAGAGCGAAAATTATGAAAAGAAATTAATAAGCAACAAAATATGTATTTTATTTTATTTTGTTGCCGTGTTTAAGCCGTGGTTGTGAACTTACGTGGTGGGTACAGGAAGGCGTAGGTGATCTGTTTGTCTGCTCTGTAGTTGGTGCAGGACTGACTGTAGCCTGGAGGGACTCGGGTATCAGGTCTCACACAGTTGGACAGAGCTTCAGGCAGTGTAGACACTTCTACCTGGAGGACCGCGCATGCACACACACACACACACACAGGACATCCAGTTGTTCAGTAGTTGTATATCTTATAAGACCAAAGCGATTGTCTGGTAGGTGAGAAAGGTGGTACAGAGGAGGGAAGAAGTTCAACTCTCCTTTTGCCAGCAGGGGCCGCTTGAAGCACAGAAGGTGCAAAATCAGTAACACACAACTTTTTTCTTGATAGGGCATTATTGGGAGAAATGGTATCATATAGTGCACATGAGTAGAAAATAAATACACAACAAATACACTTGAAAATCCAGTGAAGGATCTGTTTTTTTTTATTTACAGTCATGTGATCACAGAGGGCAGGTGCGAAACCACCTAGCCACAGCCTCTGGTGTCAGGATATTTACATGTCTTAAACCTTCTCTGTTAACTCCTCCATCTTGCAGACACTTTGTAGACGAATGCTGAATCAGATATGAACCTTTAGAAACAAGTCACTTCCATCTAACAAGACTAATGTTGCCTGTAATAGTTTGGTATCTGGCGCAGACGTGTTGACTGCAACTTGAGACCACTTGTAAAGCTGTTAGATGGTTAGATGTCAGTAAGTAATACTACCAAATAATGAGTGTGGTCACTGTAGTATTTTGGGAAATATGAACTAATTCCCAAATCACAAAAATACCAGCTTTAGGAATTTTCAGTATATTGAATAGCCCTGTATTGAAACCCTATTCATACATCACTTACAATAATTTGAGCATTTAAATGAGAGAGGAGAGTTGCAGTAAATATTCACAATAACATGAAACCAGGGCAAAGAGCGTAGAATGAACAGTACCTGTCTGCTGACAGTGTATGATGTCCAGAGTGGCATAGAGAGAGCCTCGCTGTACCCGCTGATGTAGTCACTGTGGTGGAGGATGGTGTATTTGGTACGGAAAAGAACAGCAGGTCGACCGTATGGCAGGTTCCTGCTGTCTGAGAGAGGAAGAGCACAGAGGGACACCGCAGAAGAGACGCAGGTACGTAAACAGGACACGTTTACACTGCAATTCACACTGAAGCGAATGGACATCACAACCCATGATGCACAATGCATCATAGGATCATGATGCAGTTTTACTTAAAACATGGTGGATGATTCACTTATTTTACATTTTTAACATGTCAAGTCTGCACATAACAAATGACCGTTCAAATCCACATAGACACATACAGACATTAAACGCAGAATTACTAGAGAAATGTACGGTTTAATATGGCAGCCTGGCTCTACGTTGATTTTGTCCATATACAAAAGACGAAAGAGGATTCATAGGTGTTAGATATTTATCTTCGGTTATGAGATTCTTCATCCCCCAAGGCCGATATACTGCATAAAAGACATATTATTTCTGGAATTTTCAGTAGCATCATGAAAGACTGACCATCAATAGCTTGCCTCAGTCGCTGGTTTAGCTCCTCCACTTTGTTCTGTAAGAGACAGAGCCAGAGTGACTCCAGGTTATAGCCTCGTACAAGGGTCACTTTCAAACCTCTCTGGCCCCTACTTTTTACACGCAACTGCAAAAAGATCGGAGATTGAAACAATCTCTTGCCAGAGATCTACATGGGAATCACAAACACAGTATAGATAAAGGAACACACTGCAGGGAAGGGCTGGGTCGGACTCACTTCCAATTCAAGCAATTCAGGAAGTAGATCTTAAAAGACACTGGTACAATCTGAGAAGAGACTGAGACGAGACGAGACCGAGAAGGTAGTCAGATGTGATTGCGTTGCCTTTTTGTTAGCAAGCAAACTATATTTTGTTGAACTGAATTGACTGAATTGAAGGTGAACTGACTCCAGCTCTGCAGCTGAAAGCAAACAGGCAACAAGGTTATTTCAGCTTTTAAGGAGGCTGAATAGAGGAGACAACAAAGCATTCAGGTATTTAGATACATTTTTACAAGTCAAACAGGTTCTTTCACAAACACACACACTCACACACTCCCAGACACACATAAACGACAAAATAACCATAAATTATAGGCCCATGCAGATGATTCTTTTTACAGATCTGCTGTGTAAAAAGGCAAGTTTAACTGCACTGCAAAGACAAAACAGAAAACTTCAAATACATTTAACATCTGTATTTTGAAAACCAAAAACACACAGCTGGCCTTTCCAAACTCCTGGGAGCAAAGGGAGGCTGCCAGATGACAGCAGTCTGGGCTCAAATCATACATTTTCTTGTCAGATTAAAGTCCTCTTGACCCCTTCATGGCTAGAGCTGACTCTTCTTTTAGCATAATGGCTGAGGGGTTTAAAATACAATAGTACTAAACATGAGCAGAGCCACTAGATTTTCTCATGAAAAATAAATACATGAAAAATATCTGTCATTTTGTGGTGAGAGAATCTGCACCAATGCCTCAAAAATGTTTGTTAGGCGTTGTTATATTTCTTACGGTGGTGTCCCATTAAGACTGCATTACAGATCCAGTCAAGACAATCTCACCTCAAGGTGGAAATAAGAGCTGTATCACAATCTCAGGATAGTCTCAAATATCTTGACTACACGAGGAGCATTTGAATTTGTTTCCTTTTTCATTTGAACTGAAGATCTTCACTTTTCAGCCTGCAGCTCACAGGAGTTCAGGATCAGCTCCAGCGTGAGGTCAACTGCAAACTCTGGCATTCAGGATTGTTTGTTCCTGAATACCAGGCTTTTACACAAGTTCTACTTTTTGGATACATTGTTTTTTAAATGCATTTCACAAAATAATGATGACTAAAGACTCAGAGCAGCCAGTACTGACAGTTATATATCACTTTTAGCAGCCAAAAAATGTCAACAGGTCACATGGACAATGAGAGAAATAAATGATCCTCATTTACATCTTTCTCATCACATCTCAAACCAGTGGTCAACTGCTTTCCAAGTGAGCACTGAATGGAGAGCTGTTAAATAAACAGTAAAATAAAATACAGAAGTACGATGCTGTTGATACTGCAAGAACAGGCAGACTGGGCAGTGATTCTTTTCAGGAGAATGTTAAGTCATGGTGAAACACAGTCAAGTGGACATGAATGGTTTGCCTCTGGCCAGCAACACAGTCAGGTTAGTCATACTTTGAACTTTGTAAGGGATCCAATTTGGCCTGGGGGAATAATTTAAGTGGCATATCATTCTTACTTGACTGTGAATAGAGAACAGGGAGCTGTAACATAAGATGCAGCCCTGGAGGTCAGGATATACACGAAACTGTTTGAGAACATGCTGACTGGCAGTTTTTCCAACATTTCTGTCAACAACATTTTATCATCTATATACGTTGGAAGCTAATTACCGAAAGCTAGGTGACAGTAGCATTATCCTTTTGTGCCGGCAACCAAACTTTATCACAGAAAATCTGCCTCGGTGCATAGACTCAAACGGTTGTCCGTGCATCATTATCATCACATTCAAGTGATACATTATCATTTCTGGAGATTGGCTTGTTCATCGACTTACATCAAAGTGATGCGAACATGAAGTAGGTACCATAAGTATCCATGTATTACCAATATCTCCAGTGCTCCACGCCAACAGCGTATGCTACACTATGAGTAGGGATATTTCTCACATTGTCCTCACTAAGAGGACTGACTTTTTACTAATTAAAACTGTGCTTCATTAGGATGCCTCAGTTTGGGTAATAATTTCACTGTTCGGTCTTGTTCTCTCAGCCTAAACTGTATACTTGTTTAAAACTTGCCTGATCCTCTGATTACGCCGTCATATTCCTACACCTCATATACTTTGGTGAATACAATATTATCAAAACCATAGAACCAATGGTCAAACCCATGAAAATTAGATCCAAGTCACAAACTAAAAGGAATTTTCCTTTAGGCTGATAACGCTCACTACATGCCATGCTTATCACATAACAACTACTTCTTACTTAGCTCAAAGGATGCTATAACATGCAAGATACAGCTTTTAATTACTAAATAATTACCTTTTCACTACTTTTCAATTACTAATTCACTTGATTTGCCTGCTCACCCATCCTCATTCACATGTGTTAGCATAGAGTACCACTGCAGATGATGAAGACCAGGATGACCTTGGTTTCACTGTTGCTATCACTAATCAAAGTGACAAGCCAATCTCCTAAAAACTAGTATTCCTTTCAGCAGTCTACAGGAGGCTGAGGCCAGGTCTGCCACTGAGTCACCATGGCTGACCTTGTCTTCGCAGCTGCAGCCGAGGTCATCCGTTCCTGCAGGAACAAGACCAGAGGCTGCTGGCCTGGAAGGCTCCTCTGGCATGGTGGGTCTGTAGGGGGGGCTTCGCAACAGGTGGTTCAGACTACCATGGGTTCCGTTATTGGGAGCTGGTTTCAGACCCAGAAGATCTGAGAGTAAGAGAAATCAGTTTCATGTCAGCTAAAAGAGTAAGTGAAAGTAGAGACACATAAAAAATCACTTATGTTGTGACAGATCAACTCACATATTCATTAAGAACACATTTTGACTATTCCAAGACGACTAAAATCACACACATGAACTCTCATCCTGTTGCACACCCAAGCACACAAGGAGGACACAAAATATGCCTTACCACACATGACATTATAAAGCTCA
Organism: Gadopsis marmoratus; assembly: GCA_036023855.1. NCBI lineage: Eukaryota > Metazoa > Chordata > Actinopteri > Centrarchiformes > Percichthyidae > Gadopsis > Gadopsis marmoratus. Next base: position 9,140 of record JAVQJF010064845.1, on the reverse strand, counting down.
ATGTTTTCAAAGGCTGGAACTTTTGTCTTGAATTTAAACATAGGTCCATACCCCAAGAAAATAGTCTGAAAATGAAATGTCAACATGTCAATTGATATGTCACAATAAATAACAGTTATAAGTCCTAATTGTCCAATACCTGTGTATTGTGCCCATTAAACCTTTATGTTTCAACAATGGGCATCCCACAGACAAATAAAATAGTGCATAAAATCATGGTATAATCTGTGCTGCTGCAGCCAGATTACTTCTTTATGCCACTGAGATGTCAAGAGTACCTGCATGCTGTTGATCTTGTTGTCATATCCATGGTCACCAGAGAAGCCACAGTGCCTCTTCCCTTCAGGAACTTTCCTTTAATAAATAACATAGATCAATATGTGTTTGCCTTTAATTGAGCTAAGATGGCATATGAAGGTTCGTGCTTAGTAGTAGTGACCCAGCATCGCCACACATACGTAAGTGGATAAATCCTTCACGGCATTTCCCTTGTTTCCTGCAAAAACAATCCTCACATCCAGCAGCAGCATCAGTGTAATAAATAGAACCAGAACTTGGTTCAGTAGGCCAGAAGAGTGACTACCTGCTAAGAGTATATTTATGTCTATGGAAACAAATCTTTAATATTGATGCTCTACAAACATGGCTGTAATATTCAAATATTGTGTCAGTTGACTGAGAAAGATTTGCAGTAAAAGTACAATCACACCAATCAATTTTGTATTACACAACTGCTATTTGCTGCTCATCTAATTAGTTTGATTTAAATTTCTTTTGGCACCTCTGAAAGCACCCATTTAAAATGAAAGGAACAGCTCTGCTAAAGTAACTGCTTATCTCCTGGAATCTCCTCCATGCTTGACTTGATGCTATATTCTGCTTAAAAAGTGTTCCTTTGATTTTTTTGAGCAGTGTGTGTGTGTGTATATATATATATATAAAGAAAATCTTTCAAAAACTGAAAAATAAATTGCACCCTAGACTTTAGGGAATATATGAACAAACTTTTCAGGATTACCGGTACCTACAAATATGTGGAAATGTTTCTTAAATTTAGGAATACAATGTACCCATCAAAATAAAACGTCTTCAAGGTTGCTATTCTGCCGCATCTCGTTTGTTCTCTCATTGCTGGAAATCATGAGAAGTTGCAAATGTTTTTGAAACAGTACAAAAGCAACATGCTTTTATTCTGACCGACTTCCAAGTGATCCAAGTGTGTGCCAAAAATTACACATGGCACTTACAAAGTCCAAAAAGATTGGTGATTACTTCATCAGCCTCATAGGTGTCAAATATCTAGATGGTTTAGAAAGACCTGATGCAGTGTCCCACGAGGTCCACACAGGTTTTAATGGGTTAAACTACGGTTTTAAATACCGCCGAAGTGCAGTATGTTTAGTCAACCCAACCACTCCTTCACACAACTCAGGCCACAGTCCTCTAATTGAAAAACAGCCAGTTTTTATTAAGTGCCCTTTAAAACACTACTTCCAGTTATACACCTTAATATGTGTGTGTGTGTGTGTGTGTGTGCGTGCGTGACTAGGGGGGGTGAAGCCACAAGCATGTTAAAAATGTAAATGACTAGCTGATGGGGAAATGATACAAACTCAGTGCTTCATTTGGTGTGAACAGTTAGTTGGTTTGAGATTTATGCAGACACTGACTAATGCATGTGCGTGTGTGAGAGAGAGTGTAAACGCTCCGACACAGCTCCGGTGCCAGCAATTAGCCTGTCTGTCAATCTGCGCTGCACAGAAAGATCTCTTTCATTTAGCAGCCCTGCATGTGTGCGTGTGTGCGTGCGCGTGTGTGTGTGTGGGTACGGAGACAGAATGTAGCTCTCCCATGGTTCACCAACCTAAACAGCATGACAGCTCCCTGCAAGGAGGCTGTTACTGACAGGAACATGTATGTATACACATACACACACACACACACACACACACACACTTCATGGTTTACTTTGCCACTGAATCACTGCAGTCAGACTTTACATCAAAAGCCTGTCAGAGTCCATTTTCAGCAGCAGCACACTTCTGGAAAAAATGCGGGTTTTGTTACACAATTGTGGCTCAGGTCAGCACATCTTAAGACTTTTCAGCACTACATGTGTTAATGATGCGTCGATAGCAGCCCATGTTGACATGAAATGTGTTTTTAAGTAAAGCAAGATGTGTGGTAAAGAGCTTTGCTGATGGGTGGGCTGAAAATGCCACATCTACACAGACTTTACAGAACATTAGATCATTCTCCTGGTGGTAGATGCAGCAACAAATCAAAACTAAGATAGTTACGTATTCTTCACCCACACCTGGTTGACTGGTTTGGATTTAACCCATTTAAGTTTTGGCCATTTGCGCTTGTTTTTCCACTCGTATTATTTTATATTTGGGTTTTTTTCAGGATAAGTCAGACTGAGTGGTACAAGTTTGTATCAAAGTGTGTTTTCTGCCTGTATGTCCACAGGTTTGTTCTCCAAATGTACAGCAAAAATGTATACCGTATGTGATGGAGGATAGTGTAAATGTTCCAATGTATGAACAACTTTGAAGGAAATTCTTTGTCTTAGTACTGTCAAAAAAGGCACATTTTCAACTGTGCTTGTCACTGATGCGTTATCTTAAAACATAGCTCTTAGACTATCAACTTTGTGCACAAATGCACCAAAGCAAATTCCTTGTGTGTGATGACCTACTTGGCAATAATGTGACTTTGACTATGATTTTTGGGACAGCAGTTCCCACCACGGTGATGTTAACAGGAAGTATAATGTTGCCGTGTAGGGAGTGAGCCACACCTGAGTCACATTTCGGTGAGTCTGTCTAGCTGTTCCTGTTTGCACTGCAACCATAGATGTACTCTATCATCACCAGGACATAATACCTCCTTATCATCAAAAAAAGCAAAATGTGGATGGTTTATTGACATTTGACATTTACCTTCACTGAAAAGAGTAAGTCACTGATCCCCGCAGTATGTGTATGATGTCTGTGTATCCTGGTTTGGAGTTACATATCATAGTTAAGCCTGAGGTCAATCTGAAGTTCCACATGTGTGTCAGGGTGGGTCTCATGTGATTTCAGGTCAAAGGTGGAAAGAGTTCTCAGTGTTCACAGTGTGTGTGGAACGTATGCCAGGTAGAATAGAGCAGATTAAAATTCATTCCTTCTGGTTTGGATTACATTATAGAAACGTTGAGGAAAGTCAGTTTCCCTCATATCTCCAATCAGAAACAAGGATTTGTTCAGCATTCAACATGACAGTGAATGTCTTTGTGTACGAAGTGAACTTCCCATGTGCTTATTTATACTGGCTCTCCATTTGGCATGTTAAAAAGCAGTGTCAGTTTTTACAGTTCTGTAGTTTAGCCTTAAAATATTGGATGTGTAATTCATATATGTGTACTTTCTGTTGTAGTGGTGACTCTGTACCTGGCAACATGCCACTTCCTCTCCACCAGCAGGTGAATGTCTTCAATGCGCCGGTTGTTGGCGTAGTGCAGTCTCTTAGGCAGGTGCTGCTTCAAGTATGGCTTAAAGTGCTGGTCTGCCTTCTTACACTGGAACAAAGAAACAGCCATTGGTATTTTCATCTTGGAAGGGCCAATCAGAAAGGTGACATAGAGACCATAATCCAGTACTGCATGTTTCACCCTCCAATTCTTTTATTACATTTGACTAAATTCTCCATCAGTTCTTTAGTTCACACTCATAGTTTTCATGTGAGTCTAATACTTACTGTTAGATTTGCAACAACAGCCTTGGGGTCATCTGAAAAAAGAACAATGGCCAGAGCAGGTAAAACTGTTGCAAAGCAGTTATCACCATTTGTAAAGCACAAATAGATAAAACAAGGTTAAGGTGTACCATTAGGAGAGTGCTTCCAGTGGTAGCCACTGTGCACGCTGTCAATGATCAGATCAGGGACCTTTTGTTCTTGCCTACAAATGATTGTGTCAGGTTTGATGAAAAAGGTCTACCAGACGATGCTCTACATACAGCAATGTCTGCATGAATAAGTGGGCAGAAATCCTAAATAATGTTTAAATGAACTTGACTAGAATAGCAAAACCAAAAAAAGAAAAGACAGAGGATGGAACGTCTTAGCAAAACTTCATCATTATGATCTTGTCTCTTGGTCTCTCATTCTCTCACATTTAGGGTTGTTGGGGTATCTCGACCGTATTCTGCCTAGAGACCCAGGGACGAGGATGATGTCATCAACGCTGGTCATGTAGTTACTGAGGAACTCGGTGCGATCACAGTGGGCCTCCTCCATACCTGAGAACACACAGGAGGGAGGTGTGAGGGCAATGCCTCTGTATCTACTGGCAATATACCTTTGAGCAAAGCACTTTCTCCTAAGTTGCTTCAGCTGAGCTGCTTTGTGCTGGTGCTGAGCGTGCATGTAACCTTCCATGACCAACTATTAACTTGAAGGAGGTCATGGTGCAAGGTGCTCTTCCAGCATGATGATCGGATACCACAGTGTGTGTTTGAGTGTCTGTACCATGATCCCCCACCAGGATAATGTTGACACAGCGGTGCAGTTTCATCTGTTTAAGCCCATCCATGAGTTGGCCAACAATTCTGTCGATCACCTTCAGAGGGATGTTCAGCTGGAATACAAGACGGGAGTCAAAATAAAAACCATATGGGTGTGTATCGTTGTGTCTGGTTTGTGTGCTTTGCCATGTGCTTTTCATGCATACCCACAAATCCCTGAGTACACATGCAAACGCAGATGCAGAAACACAGTACTCACTTCTGCGCTCATGGGCCCCATTTTGTGTCCATACGTGTCTGGTTGCTCAGAGTGCATGGCGTAAACGTAGGGCCTGAAACAAGATACAAATCACACTGGAGATGTGTTTGAGGTAGTTGAAGTGATAGCAGAAATGATTTGATTCACATAGCACTTTTATGAGTGCATTTACATTTGCAGTGGTTCCACCAAAGAGACATTTCCCCTATAAACCTCTGACATGGTTTCGTTTGAATAATGGTTTTGGGCTCAGAGAGATAAAATGATCCAATATTTCACAAAAAAGCAAATATTAGCCAATTAAATATATATATATATATATATATATATATATATATACACATTTTGTATCAGAAATTAGTTTTTTCTTCTTTCCTCTCCCATTAATCATCTCACAACCTATATAATCTTTTTCTGGCCCTTGGGATGGGGACAAACCCCTAGATTTGGAATCACTGGACTAAACTAGCTAACTGTATTTAAAGATGTTAATACTAGCTCCACCATAACCTGATACAACAATAAAATGCAATTTACATATTGATTCCTCAGTATTAACAATCTAATATCGTCACAATATTGTTTTACTGCAAAACAAGAACTTTTACTTTGATATACTAAAATAATATACTTAAATACATTTAGCTAACTATATTTAGCTGATAATACTTCTGTAGTTTTACTTAAGTAGGAATTTGAATGCAATACTTTGTACTCTGTGACTCTGATACTCTGTGATGATCATATTGTAATTTAATGTTGCAAGTGAAACTAGGAGTAATTGTAGTGGTTGTAACAGTAGTAGTGTTATTATTAGCAGTAACAGTAGTCATAGTCACAGTCACAGTATTGGCAATATTAGTAGCAATGGTAGCATTTTTATCAAAGAACTATATCAATAAGATGCTGAAAATTATATTTATCAATCATCACCAATCTTTGTAGGCATTTATATGAGATTATAGCTAGATTTCTATGGGTCACCTCTCTATAGACATGGCTGATCAGACAAAAAACCAAACAGACAGTTGTGACAGGGTAAACCATTACACTATCATGGCACCCCCTAATTTCATTTTTTTTAACACTTGGATGAGAGCAGGCCTGGTTTTACTTTAAAGATATTCAGGATCTTATTTTAAAATGTTGAAGATCTTTGAGCTGAGGAAGCTGCCATATGGAAACCAACTGGAAATGGATGCACTCAGTGTTGCAGTTTCATTCTGAACACCCAGCTGTGGCACTGCATTACATTATAGAACAGCTAACGGCATGCTGTGAAATTGTTTTCCCCCCACTCTTGCTATGCTGTAGCTGCAAAAGTGACAAAGAGATGAAAAAACAGGAAGACTAAAGGCAATTGTGAAGCAGACAAAAAAGGAAATACTCATGTCACCTCTCCCCTTCAGGGAGGTGGAGCCACTGCAGCATGGTCAGTATCCGTCTCTCCAATGGGATGGTACTGGAACACAAACACACACAATGAAGGGTGACACCGAGTTACAGTAATAGACTGATTCTGGTAGCCTGCTGCCTCCTTGAAACATTAAAGCCTTACACCGTAAACTGTTCCTTATACTGTCAAAGAGCCTCGTAAAGTTGAGGGTTGTGGAGCAGAACAGAATTAAAGCCCTATAACTGTAAAAAGTGTCTGACAATCAAAGGCTGCCTGTATGCTGCCTGTGTAGTGATGAGACCACCAACCAAGCTGCTGGCTGTCATACAGTCCACAGCTGTCAACCATCAAGCCCAGGACCAAGGCCCTGAATGGGGCTTACTGTATGAGGCTGTGGGGGGGCAGCATGGAGGAACAAGGGGGTGTGGTTACACTGCATTAACAATTGACAACAAGCTTCTCTCTGTGTGTGTTTTCTCTTCTCCTGTTGTTTTGTCTATGTTCACACTTCCAACAAAATGTGCCCTCCTCCAGCTGTCTGTTTTATATGCTCTCCTTTCTTTCTTCTTCTCTGTTCTTTCGCTTGTTCTGTGTGTGTGTGTGTGTGTGTTGGGAAGGGGGGACCTCCCAGGAAGCTGAACCTAACAGACCTTCAACCAGTCACCCAGTCATTTATGGAATTTTAAATCATTCAAAAAGGTGTACTTAAAAACTCATCTTCACAAAAATACTTACAGACTTTTGACAGGTTTACTGTGTGGTATGTTTTGAACACAGGGTTTCGCAAAAGAAACAGCTATCTGCGAAAGAGGGAGGGCAGGATCCCCAGCTTCTGCCAATCCGTGTCTTTGGAATCGCTGCAACAGTGGCAAGGAAAAACTGCCACTGTCGCCTAGTGCTGCCCATGGTGGGAAGTGTTGGGTCTCTGCAAATAAAGAGTCGGTCTACACCTGCTCTATATGAAAAAGTTCCCTGAGATAACTTTATTATGATATAACGCTATATAAATAAAACTGAATTGAATTCCTTTTTCAACACAACAGTAAGAAAATATTGTATATAATAAATACATATATATAGTGAGTAGAAACACTGGCGTTACCGACACCCCATCTGAACATCCCATGCTGCAAACTAGTTGGCTAACATTAGCTACCCGACTAGGCCCACATATGCAATCGTCTTTCTCTTCTTCTCCTTGCGTAACCACAGGGCGGGGACAAACCGTCCGGCGATGACGCTGCCTCTCAAGACATCACACTACATATCTTTCCTTACCACGCAGTAAACCTGTCAAATATCTGAATGTGCAGACTTGCAAAACAGAGTTTTGGAGACAGAAAACAAAAAGTACAAGTCAACCAAACTAACCTTACACATACAAACATAAATGTACAAGTTTACAAAACTATGCTTACAGATACAAAATCCTGCTTTCAAGTACACCTTTCAGAATCATATACTATTCCAAAGTAATTTAGCAACAATCCCTGGTCTCCATTACCATGCCAACCCCACAGTGGTACAACATTAAACTATGCAATGTGTTTTTAAATAGGCTTACTCAGCCACAGAGAAATGTCAGTGCAGACTTCCACTGTCTGTCTCCCTGTCAGACGCAGGGTCTGGTCTCTCCTTCTCTTTCTTTCTCACAAACCTCTGCCAGTGCCAACTGCAAGAAAAGCACTGTAAACCGCACTCTGGCCCCACTGGTTCAATAGAGGGGATCGTCTGTGACCCCGGTTCACAGAGGAATCCGGCACAGTGTAAACAGCTCATTTGCACAAATTGCTGCAAAAACAGCCAAATGCCATCCCTCTGCTGAGATCTGCCTCCCACTCTATCAAAAGCCATCTCTGTGATGATAAATGTGGGCTCCTTTCTGTTATTCATACTATAGGTTTAGTGCAGCAGCCTGTGTTCAGCACGTTACGATGCATCCCGCGGTAATCTTTAAAGCACATCAGGCTCAGGTCTCGGTAATGTGACCAAGTAAAATGCAGTACAGTTCTATTATTAGGGAGGACATAATCCAAACCAACAACAGGAAACAGCCCAATAACACAAGAGTTTTATAAGGAGGACACTGATCTTAAAATCAGATAGTTGTAAAGCCTCCAATATTAACGAAGGTCAGTTTTGTCAATGTATGAATGTGTTCTTAATTGGTACCAGAGTAGATGAATTATAACACACTACTTTACTGTAGCTTTGCTTTCTGTTAAGATTCAGGAGAAAGTGAAGGTAGAAGCTGCTGTAGGATAGAAGACCTTATACCAGTCTCACAAAAAATCGGACCGCCCTCCTTCAGGAAAAGGAAAAAAGTCATAACCCTCTCCCTTTTCAGAACTCCACTATTTTGTCCTGTACATTTCCTAAGGAGTCAGCTTTAAAAATCTGTTCAAGTTATGGTATTCTGAAAAGGTGTGAATCCCTGTTATTTGTTTGGAGTGAATATAGTGATTCTTCACCTCTGTTGTTTTTTAGAACCATCCAGATTGTTTGAAAGTTTGAAATAGACACAATAAGTGTGTTAGATAGAGCCTGAACATTGCGGTTTCTCAAAATGAGCAAATGTGTGGGTAGTCTGCATGGAACATCGTCATACAATTTGGGAAATATTCATCAAATGCAGCCAAAGCATAAATAAGAGAAAGATAATACAACAAAACTATTAAAAAGAAGAGACACATGCACTGCGACGGAAGACTGATTGGGCATCCATGGCATATGCAGAACTACCAACAAACTGCACTGAAGGAACAAAGCTACGAAATGAAAATAGTGTGTGGCTGAAAGCAAAAAGGGGCGGCTGTGGCTGAGGGGGTAGTGCGGTCGTCCATTAACCCCAGGGATGGTGGTTCGATCCCAGCTCCCGCTGTCTGCATGTCGAAGTGTCCCTGGGCAAGACACTGAACCCCGAGTTGCCCCCGGTGGAGGCCAGCATGGCAACTGTGTCCCCATCGGTGTATGG
>JAVQJF010064844.1:0-37494 GCA_036023855.1 Gadopsis marmoratus | reverse complement strand
GCCGGGATCATCAAAGTCTTTACACTGAGAGAAGTGCGCAAAAAAAAAAAAAAAAAAAACCCCAAATCAAAGCAGCCGATGCTCTTTTGCTCCGGTGCGTAAAACGGATTTTGGAGAGCGAGTGTCTTCTTTTTTTACGCGCGAGCTTCGGACAGAGGTGTGTTGTCTGCAAGCGGGTCCGCAGCTGAGCGGCCACCACAACCACCACAACAACCACAACAACCACAACAAAAAGCCAGCTGGTGAAGAGTTCGGTCTCGGCGCTGCAGGATGCAACTGCGGAGTGGCTCCCGTCTGCAGGATGCAACTGCGGAGTGGCTCCCGTCTGCAGGATGCAACTGCGGAGTGGCTCCCGTCTGCAGGGTGGAACTGCGGAGTGGCTCCCGTCTGCAGGGTGGAACTGCGGAGTGGCTCCCGTCTGCAGGGTGGAACTGCGGAGTGGCTCCCGTCTAGTCTCCAAGTACAATCCCCAGAGCGCGCGAGTGCTTTGAACTGCAAACGCGGTGCGCGCGGCCTTTATAACGGCGCTGCCATGCCGCGCAGGAAAGCCCGCACCTGATTGGCCGACAGCATGTGACGCCAAAGTGAAGGAATGTGATCCCATTTTTTCCTCCCCTTTCCTAACACACACACACACACACACACACACACACACACACACACACACACACCAGCCTGTGCTGTTCGATTCGGCTGGATTTTCCTCTGGATATATACAAGACTGTGTGGGGAATGAGTGGTTTTCAGCATTTAATCAGACATGTGGAATGTTTAACTATGTACCGTAATTGACTTAAAATGATGGTTTTTATTATGAAGGGAAACGCCGAAGGAGAAATAAATGCATTGCGAAAGAACTTGGCAAGGGAAGATCAGATTATCGGTAAAATTTGGGAATTTGTGACATTTGGCAGCCTAATCAGACGTGCACACGTCCTGTTGCCACTTCTTAAAAACATTTTCTTGCGTTTCCAAGTGTCTTTCTCACACTGGGTCCATGCCTACAGTTACATATTCTGGTCAATAGGGGGAGACAGCAGTCTAGGAACCCGGTAAACTACCTCCCTTCCCTCACTGAGAGCAGGAGGTGGAGGTGGAGGTGGAGGAGGAGGAGGAGGAGGAGGAGGGAGCTCCTGCAGGCTGCTGCAGTGCACCGCTTGCTGTCAAACATCAGCTTCTGATTTGTATCGCTCATCTCACTTCCAACAACGGAGCAATAATCCAGTGAATGGCGGATTCTGTTCAATTTGCTGACTGTTCAACTTCCACACGGGCCTCACTTTTTTTCACCTAATGTTCCCCATAAAGTTGAACGTTTTTAAGCATTGTGTTACACAGTATTATAACTTAATATCCATTTTGGAAATATACAGATTTTAGAAACTTAACTTCCAATAGTCGCCTAGAACGTCCAACACACGTCTAGTTCGTTTAGCTGGCATCCTTTTTGACAGGAAACAATCATTGTGTTTTTCTACTTTTCTGCTCATCAGACATAACTTTGTAAAAGACCACGTTTTCCCATCAGAAATACACGGCTTGGCGTCAACAGTGGATGAAGCACTAAGCTCCTTTGCTTAAATGAATACTCCATTACAAGTAAAAATCCAGCATTCAAAATCTTACTCATAGTCGCCATGCATCAGAATGACCCCTTTTAGAGTTACATCACCACATATTACAATATTGGATGAATGTTTCTGATGCATGAATGTATAAGAAGCATTATGATGTTGTAGCTGATGGAGGTAGAGCTGATTTGATACTGCTGGGTAGTTTTAATCTGTAACAATACATCTTAACCTGCAAATATACTAGCAGGCCTGACCTTAACTGTCATATACACGTAGTGGGCTGAAAAGTACAGCTGTTCCCTCTGAAATGTATTGGAGTAGAAGTAGAAAGTCAAGTACTTCAAAGTTGTACTCAAGCACAGTACTGGACTCAATGTACTGTCCACTACTGACAACTGAATTAATGTGCATGGAAATCCACACACACACTCCCTTTGTCCTCTCTCCTCAGCCGAACACAGTGCGACTCTCCAATCAGAGGAACGTGGAGTGTTCTGCAGTGGTCGCCGATGGTAACCTGCCTGCGCCCCCCCCCCGTTTGATTGTTTATTATGCTTTGTGGAGATGTGGAAATGTAAATCTCAGTTCAGGCTAATGTGGACAACATGTGCTACCTGAAGTCGCTTTTAATAGCTCACAGATGTCAGGTAGAGCCAGTTTCACCGGGCTGCTTGCTTGGTCACTTCGTAGCTGCACATACTGACGCCCACTGCCTTTTCTTCCCCCCCCCCCCCAACAGATAGAAATCTTTTTTCTTTCTGACCGTTTCTGTCTCTGAATGCTGTAATGCTGCTTGTTTGCGTTTAGGCCGACCGCTCTCTCTCTCCCTTGACCAATTAGGCCCGTGGTTCCAAAAACAGCCCAACATCAGCGACTCCTTCGTTCCTTCGAGTTTATTTACACGAGACGTGCTTATTTAAGATACTCACTTTGAACACAAATAGAAGGGAGCAGTTTGGCTCCGCGTTAATAGCTGGCGGGACGTCGCGTGTGCGCGCTGCGGGCCGCTCCACAAGGCCAACAAAACGCAAACCGTGTTTGCTTGTAAAGCTACAGAGGCGTGAACGCATTGACTCACAGGGCTGCGGCAAAACATGCTGTTGCTATTGACAGAGCAAATATGGCTGATAGAGGTTTGCAAAGAAGGGAAGCTGGAAGAGGACGGGCGGAGGTGATGATGGCGAGGTGGAAGGACAAGGGAGGGAAAAGTAAATGGAAGGAGGGAACGGAAGATGAAGAGGCAGGACCAGAAGAAAAAGAGAATGCTGGCCACGAGAAAAACAAGACGGCAGAGCTGCATACCTCAAACACATGTAAATACACCCTTACACATGTTGTGACACACGTGACCTCCACTCCCACGTGACATCTTGGCAAAACTGTAAAAAGTGCAACAAACAAATCTGAGATCGACATATGGTTGAACACACTCCTCCTCCTCCTCCTCCTCCACATGTCACGCAGGCAAGCTAGACTCCAAAGAATTATTCATGTGACAACTGTTTGGATAATAAACACTCGGTATGCAGTGCGCTTCACTCTCCAAAGGGAATATTTAATTTCAGATCTGGAACTTTCACAAATTTTCTTCCAAACAAGTTTCAAATTTGCCTAAAGGCACAGTTGGTGAGAGATCCGTCTGTGGTTTCAATGCTACTGCAGGATGGAGGTGTAGTCCATACTGTGGCTCATGTAGGTGGCAGGCGATGACCAGAGGCTGGTGGGTGCAGGGGGCAGGCAGGCCGGGCGAGGTCTTGGGAAACTTCTCATCTTGACTTGGAGCTACAGCGTAAAAGACCTGAGCAAACAGTGGGAGTCAACTGCTACATACCCTGCTTGCTTTTCTTCGGGAGTCCCATCGGGCCAACTTTACATTTCTGAGCTTCACACCTATGGGAGTGACAAATGTGTGTCCAGGTTTCTGATATGCATTCTAATTGAAAGGTGCAACATTTGCCAATTTTGACATCAGTGCATTAATACTAGGAAAAGAGGATATACACTTCATGCAGTGTCTGCAGAATCGTTAACAAGTGGAACCAGATACAAACTCCTTTTTAAATTAGCTGAATCGGTTTTAATTAGTGTTAATATTGGATTTTGTTTAGATGTAACTGCCAGCGATGGTGGCTTTGCAGACAGTTTGACACTTTATTTTACAGCCAGTGTTGCTGTCAGGAATTCCCAATATCTCCAACTGGGAATTACAACTAAGAGGCTGATGGGAACAATTCTTTTCTGTCAGTCAGTTGCTTGTAATTACAGTTTGAATGATATGAGGTGAAAGTGACAATAGGTCTATAGGTCTGGTGTTGTGCTCATTGAACGAACCAAGAAAATCAGAGCTTTGTAGGTGGAATGAAGGATGGGGGATATTATCTTCCTGTGTCAGAGGATAGAATACCTACATCCACGAGTAACTGCCTGTCAAATGGCGACAAGCATGGATGAGATTGACACACGTTTACAGGTTGCGTGTCAATTTTACAGAAATGCAGTAACATCTCTGGTATCTGTGTATTTCAACAATTGTTCAAAGTCAGCTTCCCCTCGCGACCACCACCGTGGCTTTCCTGGCGACTGGCACTGACTTTGGTGGAACAAACACTCGGTTAGGTCGATCATCGGTTCTTTAAATGATCTGATAGTGCCACAAAGGTGCACCTTTGAACAAATAAAGATCATTTAGTTTCTGTAGCAGTTGTGTAATGAGAGCAGGAGAGGATCAGAGGGATTCAAATACCTAAACAAGAATCTGAAGGAAGCATCTCATCTCTTGGTGCCTGTAGCCTCAGATAGGTGTGATGTGCCATTCTTAGAAGATTCTGAGTGATTAATGGCCTCCGTGAGCCTCCGTGAGCCTGTTCCGCTGTGATCTGAGCGTCTGGCCACCGGGTGTCTGTTGACTGAACGTCATTCTGCTCCTCGTGCTGTTTAAACAACACTTGGAAAAGACCCAGTCAACTCCCGAGGTGGATTTCTCTGTCTGCCCTGACCCACTGACCCAACTCCTGCTGCCTGGCTATCCCTCCATCTCAATCCAATCAATCAATATTTCAGCTCTCCTCCTTTTTTTTCCTTTTCTTCTTCTTCTTTCAAATGACATTAGCTAAGCCCAAAAACCTGGGCTGAAAATCACCCTAGACAATCCCATCCAAACGTTAGCGAGTCGACACTCGCCTCCAAACTGAATCCCGTAGATAACAGACCAGATCATGTTCATGCCCCTGGATACATTTCCCAGCAACCTGAGTTGTTGGCGATTAAAATATGTGCATTAGCCGACCATACCACACTGTACAAGAGGTTGAGAAAGTGAGAGGGAACCCAATCCACTCGGGCTGAGTCGAAAAAGCCGCAGAGGAGGACCATTTCCCTCCGAAGATATGGCTTGAGCAAACAGCCCTCGCTTTTAACAATAACAATGGTCTTACCCAGCCAGGCCAAGCTAACTAATGGCAGATCCACACCTTAATGCTGAGCAGTTGTTTGGATTCAGGCGAGGGAGGATGTGTGTGTGTGTGTGTGTGTGAGAGAGTGAGAGTGAGGTTTTTCGGGGAAAGAATGGCAGTTGTCAGCGGGTGGCTCGTGCCACTGGAAAACTCCCCTCCCTCTCTGCTTCCTTCCCTGGACGGACAGCAGCACCCATGATTCGGGCGGAGATTGCGGGAGAAAAAAGCTCTGACGCAGCGAAACGCTACTCTGAGGGACGGACGACATCCAACCATAACGCAGCACATTTTTACAGCTTATTGAATTGTGCTGGAGGCAGGACGGGGGTGGCGAGGGAGCGAGGGCAGACGTCTAAAATGATTGCTGTGTGTTTCTGGCCCTCTCTATTTTGTAACAGTTAGAGCTTGTCTCTTGGCCAGCAGCGCTCCACTTCCTTTCTGGGCCCCTCTCTGTCTCTACAGTTGTGGTTGGTGGTAATTGATGCCCTGCAGTGTGTAATGATTTTAAGTGCTTACGAGGGTTATTTGGTGTCAGGTGGAGGTGAATCTAATCTTAGTTGCGTGTGGATTGTAAAAGTGTGGCAGAAATACAAATGAGTGTATTATATACTGTACAAATTGATAAACATCCTTTATATGCAATTTTTTATGTAAGTGTCAAGTAACGGGTATTATCATGTATGCAGATCTGAGCCATATTCCACAGAGTGATCCACTTAATGAAACTGATGATATCTCGCTGCTTTGGCCGGCTTGATTCAGCGGCATCCCTCCTGCTTTAACCACAGCCATCCGGATTGAGAGACCACTGTTAAAGGAAGGAAGACTTCGAAAGGTTTAACGACATAAGTAGCCAAGTTGGCTATACAGAAAAGCCATTTGGCAAACGGTTGTAACAATTATAATAAGAATTATAATCTCCCCTCTGGCATTAATCCTGCATGTTGTTCTGCGGAGGAATCTCTGGCTGTTAAACTACAAGATTACATGTAGGTATTATGTCGCAAGTGTGTCTCCATGGAGACTGATAATCTAGAAAATGTAAATAACCAAGCACAGCTACTCTAAGACACTTATTTTTGTGTCACCCCCAACACCTGATCTTTTAATGTGGCTCGTAAAGAGAACAGTCTCCTCAGGAATATGCTGCAACTGTACATCAGGAAACCGCTGCAGTAGCAAAAAGTGTGAACTGCTAAGTGGAAACATCTTTACATAATGTACGCACATCCATCTTCCCCAATAGATACAGTTCATATGATACATCACAGGCTTTTCCTAGATGTGTGTTAAGTTACCTGATATTCACTCCTCTCTTGGACATTATGTCAACACACAATGTTTCTCCAGCAAGCACCACAGAGGGAAAAGTTCTGGGGCAGATAGTTGAGGATATAGTACAGTACTGTGACTTGCCCGTCTTAAAGCAGCAGAGCCGGTGTGAAGTGAGAGGAGTTGGGACGCTGAAGGAAGCCGACCGTAACCGCCGTAGTTCGGTGAGCCAGTCGGCATCCGCTCTCTGTCTTGTAACCGTGTGCAGATTTTTGGACGTTGCTGTGCGGTGTACAGTATGTGTTTGTGGCACGACACAACAATGGCAGTTAAAGGCTCTTTTTATTTTCAGTTTTGTCTGCTACATACGAACTGCATTAACATAGATTTGGTCGATACAGTCGGTGCAGTTTTCCAGGGTTTGTTGATAACATTAGCCCGAGAACCCTGAGCTGTTAGCTGTAACAAAGTTCTCTATTGAAACTGCAATAGTGTAATATAATGGCAGGTTAATGAGACATTATGATCAGGGGTAATGTAATCAGAAAATCAAAGAAAATGTTTGAGAACTTGTGACTAGGATGAGCATTTGTTTGCTTGCTTTATTCAAAACTCAGTGCAGAAATTGTTGAATCGTGAATCTCCGATGTAAGAACAGCTTCGGCCGACAAAAGACCTCAACAGTGGTCCGTTCTGTATTGACAGAAGTGGTTTACGTTAATATATCACTAGACTAGACACTAGAATAATAATTCTGTTTTTCTTGTTGGCTTAAGAACAAGCTTTAAATTTGCATCTCAACGGTCTCGTCGTGCTGCCTGGATGCTTGTACAGGCTGAAACATACTGAAATCCAGATCACCAAAAATGTGATCACCCCACTTGATTCTAAATCCAAATAGCACATCTGTAGAAACTTCCATCGGTGACTTTGTTAGAAATGAAAAATACAGTTATGTGCATTTCCACATTGCCCTTCACGAGGCTTAGTGTAGTAATTTATGTTCAATTGTAATTACTCAGAGTGGAAGTCAAAGCAGAACATTTAAATAGCTCGAGTCTTTCAACACTTTATTCCGCAGTCCAACAATGTTAAATAAAATTGATGGCAGTCAAGACAACAGCGTGTGAACGACCTTCATTTAAATAATGTTGTCAGTACTTGATTTGTCTTCATGACAATCTCCATCCACACTCTTTTAACATATTTTCCCCATTTAAACCAATAAACATGTGGTGTGCTGGCGACTGCGTAATAAAACAATGTGAATGCAGCATTACGTCATTTGTGTGTGTTTGAACGAGCAGGCTGCAGAATTAAATCTACTTTTTTTTTTTGTGCATTGTGTGCGAGCTTGCATGGATGTTGTGGTGGTTCCAAGCCGTGCTGACGTAAAACAAGCCAGCTGTGGCGTTGTGTCCAGTCCTGAGTTGCCACATCTGGTCTCATCACCTTACGCGCTTTCACATTGTCAAAGCCTTCCTCCAGTATCCTGATCATTTTAATTCCAAACTAAGCTCCTCTGACCGGAGTTTATCTCGCAAAGCTCTGTGTGATTGTCTCCATGAGGCGCAACCCCCAGTCTAAATAAGATACAGATGTGAGCCAACAAATCCGCCATCAGGACTCACTTGTTACCTCTACATTACCTTTTAAAACCAACAATGAACTTGTGAGGTTTGATTTGAATTTCTCAAATTGTTTGTGAGGTCATGCCTGGTGGAGCTTGAAAGGCGCATTACATAGTAAATGACGTAACCATCACCATAAGAAATTGCATCCCCCTACGTCTGTTTTTTAGTCATTGAAACCAGCAGTGAACTTCACTTATTTGCCCTTGAAACATCAGCTTTGTAATGTTTTTGAAATACCCATGTTGCCAGTTCAATTACTATTCTCTTCTATAGCTTAATGACCGGTTCTGGTTCTCAGCTTGCAGCTAAAAAGGTCTGCACTTGAATTAGCTTTGAATAAAACAATCCACCAAATGTTATACAATACGTGAACATGCAGTAAGTCATTTTGCATTGCTCCGAGGAGGAAATGAGATCGGTAGTTGCTGCGATGCTGACTCAAAAGGTCCACTCCATAACTCTCCGCCAACACGACAGCCCAGTCTGATCCGTTTAGCCTCAATAATAACTCTAAGCTGGATTTCTTCCTACTGTTTGGATAGCGCCAGTTTTCTGTGCCCATATGGGTCATACCTCTTTCTGCACAATGCTACAGTACCACTCTCCCCTCTCTAACCTGCCTCACCATGCTAGTGTTACATGTGGCGCTAGGAAATTGCCCAGTCTGACTTCCTGCCATCAACATGTCTTAGCATAGCCTTCTCAGAACAGGAACAGGACGTGGGGAGGAGGAGGTGCAGTGGGAGGTCATCCTTTTATCAGCTCAACGGTTTTATCTGACAGGACACTGAGTTGAAGGCAGAGGCAGCACTCACTTACTGTAAGAGCAAGGGTGAGTTTTTAAAAAATGTTTTTAAAGAGTTTGGAAGCATGGTGAATCATTTTACTGTACATTTATTCTACCCAATAGCTTAAAGCTGTCAAAATGTGCTGTATCTGGTGTTATGAAAAAGGCTAATGTACCAACAACTACCAATATATCATTGTTGCAATGAGGAAATGATAATAGTTTTAATGAACACGGTTAGAAATAGCTAACCTGTCCAAAGTATGTCCCTGCCATGTACCTAATGCATTCTATGATAAAAAAGTGGGTATACAGAACTAATACTTAAATAGACATTAACTACAATAGTTAGTTGTTTTAACTGACTTACTGTATATTAAAGCAGCACTAATACATTTTCACTTAGCAGCAGAACTCCACAGCGAGATGAATATTACATACATGTTTGACATATTATGGCCTTAGAAAGTTTAAATGGCTAAATGTTTACATATCAATACATAATAAAATTAGCATTCGTGTTTCTGGTGATCTGATGAATAAAGTCCAGCATTCACACTTTGGTCTCCACCAAATAAAACTGGGTCTGGCTGCTAGATGCCTGACCGGAGCTGGTCTCCATCTTTGGCGATGTTGCTGATAGTCGGGCTATCGGAGCTTTTTCACTAAAAATATTTATTTTTTTGCTAAACACAGGTCTGATGAACCAACTGGTATTTCTACATCAACTTGAGTAAAGACATTATTTTAAAAGTATTCACAGTGGAATGTGTTAATCTTCATAGATTAGCATTTAGTATGAACCATTTTGAATATCTTGAGGAAAGTAACTGGAAACCGGTGGCTACGGCTTCGCTGTTTTGCATGCCAACAGAACATCGCAGCATAAGCATAATGGACAGCACATAAGGAGAGTTTGGATTGCTGCTTTGGACTTAGGAGTCTTTTGTATGTTTTGAACTTAATACCTCAACCTCTCCAGCTCTGGCTCACCAGGAAATGTCTTTTTTTAGTATCATGTTTGTAATGACGGGAAGGTCTGGATATTGTTATATCTCAAAAATGAGTTTCTCCTCATTACGACAAGTCACTGTGACGGCTTTCAAAGCGCAGGAGAAGTAGTTCTAACGGCTAATAAGAGAAGGAGTAGCCAAGGGCGTGCCAGGCAAGGAAAGCTAAAAAACAGTGGCAAATTCAGACTTTGTTGGCCAGCAAGATATAATTGAGTAATAGGAGATTTGACAATGTCGATAGTACTCCACAGACCGAAAAAGAAAAGGAGATCTGGACTGAGCACATGGCTTGTTGGTGCTTAAGGGACAGTTTTACTTTTTGCTGTTCAGTTTAGTTCGACATTTCCTGTGTGCCAAATAGATCTCGAGCCAGTGACCATACCCATAATTTAAGCAAATAGGGTGAATCCACAGGGTCTCAATTATAGAGGATGGCACACTCTTTTCTTAAGCTACCTCAATTTGTGATTTAGGCGGATATGATGGATGTATTTTTGCATCAAACCCTCGCCAAGTGCAACTTTAAAGCCTACTCTGTACAACTCAGGAACCATACTAAGCCCTGGTTTGTTCAGTCCTCTTGAACTCGAAGGCATGAGCTGAGCTGCTCATCGCACCACTGAGGCTCATAATTAAAAATCTCCAGTTACTTCCTCCTTACCTCTGCTGACCCCGGCCTCGTGGCTCAGCCGTACCCAGGGCCAGTGAGCCGCCTCTGGGGAGCCACAGGAGGAACTTGGCCTGGGCGCTGCCTGGAGACCGGACGACGTTGGGAAGTAATGGGGATGTTGACTCAAGGGTGACTAGGGTGGGCGGACATGATCCGCTGAAGAAGAGAGTGCCAGGTAAACACTGTGCAATCATGATGCCAGATCAGTCTTGCTCATGATGCCAGGGTGTAGGCTGCTGCGCTCCGGCCTTCTGTCTCGGGAGAAAATTGTGGAGGTTTGACTATGACCTAATGGGTAGAGAGAAACTAAGATGGAGACAAACAGATGGAACAAGAAGAAGATTGAGCGAATGAGACAGGAACACACTGAAAGCGATCGTGTTTCTGCCTCTGGGGTTGTTATTAAAGCAGCATCTAACACCCAGGAATGTCCGCTGACGTCTTTCTTATCAGGTAGAGCGAGCGAGACTGGGTGGAGAAAGTGTTGGCTTGTTTCAGGAAGGAACTGATACTGCGGGGCCGTCTGAGGATTCAAATATTGCCACTCAGGGGAAAGACAGAGGTATCACTTTGGTGAAGAATGGAGCAGGACAACTGTCAGAGAGCGGCAAAGAACGTATTCGGATGAAACCGTGATTGAAAAACGGCGAATGGACCAAGGCTGAAGCTAACACTGGGCCCCTGTCACTGGGATCCCCCTCCTCGAGCACCAGCCCACTGTGGTGAGTGAGCGGTGGAGTAGCAGAGGGCCACATGCACAGTAAGCGCTCTGTCTATCTCATAGGCTCATTCAGCCATGTGGTTTGGCAGGTAGCGCGGCGATGTAGGTGGCTGTGAGTGAAGATATGGAGACCTATGTGTGCCGAGCTTAAGTATTCATTTTACCGCTGCCATTAGGGCACATTAGCCATTGAGTCTGTGTGTGGAGAGGGCAAAAGTGTTGGCTTATTGCAGCTAATCCCTCTCCTTTAGCCCGCACTTGGCATTGTGCAGCACCTTATATTTGTCATGCGACTCAAGTTTAAGACTCTAATGAAAAAGTCCAGGCCTAATCTTCTGCAACTGACTGGGTGAGTACCGAGGGGGAACGTCTGTTCCAGTAATGGTGGTACAGCTTCACACACATTAGGCATGTGTGGTACGATTCCCAAGCGTCGGCCAAACATATATCAGCACTGTTTCATATCAAAGACCTTGTTTTTTTTCTTTGGCAATCACTGATGTTTGCTTGGAATTAGCACTTTTTAATAAACTCATTTGGTTCTGTACATAGTGTTAATGCACAGGAAAAACACAAGCCAAAGCCTTTTGACGTCTGTCTGGGTAATATGGGCTTAAAGGAAGCTTAGACAACTTCCCATAAGAGAACATAGCGCCATGCGGGGTTTTGTAGCACAAATGCCCTTTGTGGGATGCACAGAGGGATTTTTGTGGGAGAAAATGATCCCCCACAAAAAAAGGTCAAGTTGTAGCTGTTGTGGAAGTACCACTTTCTACTGTACGCATGAATACCAGGTCTGCAAGTGGCTTGTTATTTTTATTTTAAATTTTCAACATTTTCAAGTGTCAGAGGGGAACTGGTAGGCACGTTAGCCCATATTCTCAAAGTTACATTTTGGACTTGAGTGAAAGATAAAAGCATAAATCGCTTCAACTCCTACTGGCAAAGTTGTCAAATTTAAGAGCTAAAGAAAAGGTCTCTTAATTACAAGAGCAGATCCTTGATGGCTGCAGTACAGAGACAAAGGTGAACAAAAACAAAAAATGGGTATTTTTAGCTAGCTTTAGTTTTAGCCTACAATTTGCATTTGGTTTGAATATTTGATGGGATGATGCACCACTTTTTGAAATGTATCGGGTGCAAACAACAGGAGTGAAACTGACTCTTTGTTTCCGCTTCTCACTGTCCATGCACCCTTATTGTGTGTCAGGTCAACGTGGTGATTGTTGC
Organism: Gadopsis marmoratus; assembly: GCA_036023855.1. Taxonomy (NCBI): domain Eukaryota; kingdom Metazoa; phylum Chordata; class Actinopteri; order Centrarchiformes; family Percichthyidae; genus Gadopsis; species Gadopsis marmoratus. The sequence continues at coordinate 25,141 of JAVQJF010064844.1, read as the reverse complement.
GCACATTCTCTGATGTGCCTCCTTTACCGCTCCAATTTGAGCTTCTTGTCATTCCCATGTCAGCCCTTTTGCTATTACGTCATCCTTGTTCATACAATATAAATATATTAGATTGTCGTTCATTTACATTTTAATTGCTACTGAATGTGCTGAGGATTTCACACAAATAAAATTAACCTAAAATGAGAAATTTTAAGTTAAATTAACTTAAATGCATTGATATCCCTGCTCTGATCATGCATGTGATTTATCTTCACTGAGAGATGCGCTTAAATGTTACTCCCACACTTCACTGTGAGTAGAAGTCACTTGATAAATGCGTCACTCATATTCAGCAAATAACATCTATCCTCCTAAATTGGCTCTCGAGAGCATCCTTAAGCGCAATGTCGATGAATCCAGGTCCTGGTTGAAATTCCATCGTACCTTTTTTATAAAACTTCAAGGAAGAACGATGTGCAATATGTAAAAAATGTAGCATTCTTGCAGGATGAATGCTTGAAGCGAGGCCTGCACAGTGGCTGCTACTGTAACGACCTGAATTTGCAATCGGCACAACATTTCGTTTTACATAAAGGTTTTTCTTCTATCTATTTGCAGTGTTTACCCTTTTCCCGTCTGAAAATAAAGTATGAAACCTATTTAACCCGGCAGTTAAGTAGCAGAGCCCTGATATTGCTTCAGACCCATGTGTGGCTTGTCCTCCTCTCCTGCCTGTGTACACTGAAGCTGTGCCAGAGTGCTGCTGCGCTGCGTTGTGCTGCGATGTGCTGTTCTATTCTGTGCCGTCCTGCGCTGCGATGTCGGCTCCTCGCTAGGTGCCAAGTGATTTTTATCACTGGGAAAACAGTCTCCTTCCAATCTCAGCCCTCTTAGGAGCATATGAATACACTTTACACTCACACGAAGGAAAACAGGTAACTTGAGACCAGGCTTGGGGCAAGAGAACCCGCAGGTAAAAGGGCTGCAGTGTGTCAGCATGTGTGCAGTGTGGCATCTAAGCAAGTGTGCGTTGGACTTGTTCACACTCATGGATACTTTTATAAACCGAGGTGTGTCTTTACGTTATATATGCTTCAGCTTTCAATGCTGCACGTGGCGTTAGCGCTACGCTTTTGGGACAAAAAAATGCACAACTAAGTCCAGAGCTGACTTAAAAGTCAGAGTAACTGCTCCTACATACTTCGTTTTATTTTTAACCTTTTTTATTCAGGGAGAGGCAACTGGGCAAATGTGACCTTTTCCAGTGATGTCCTGTGTCACATTCACACATTGACATGTGGAAGCTGCTCAGTGCAACCAGAGCTTTCTGCTGTCAACTGCAAAACACCTTGCTCAAAGACAACAAAAGGTGTTGAAGGAGGCGACGGCATTACCTCATTTTCAGCTGGGCAAGGGATTTGAACAGGCAACATTAGGCCTTTATCCTGTAAATCGCCTGTTTTGCAGTTATATTCGTCGACCCCACCCCAGCATTATTTTCCACGATGTTGTTTTGCCAGAGTGTAAAGAAATATACTGTAGGCTGAAAAAAGTATGCATCCAGCAGCGGTTCGTCCTCAATAACGTTTTCATCAGATTTCACAAGATTTATATTATGGATGGATTGATGGGTCTAACAACGCAGGACGTTCCACCCCCTTCCCCAAGACGGCTGTTCGTGTGAACTTATGTACAAAACTTAATTTAGGTAACTAACATGATTATTTTAACTCAAACAATGATCTTTTCCTAAACCTAAACCATTAGTTTTGGTGCCTAAACTTAACCAAACTGCATCAGTTTCATGTGTTAATTATTGTTACCGTGACAACGAAGGTCCTTTTTGGGAGACATTGATATCTGACCTATTCGTTTCGGCTGGAGGACTTGTTGCAATACATCCTAATGAGCTCTTTTTTTTTTTGGGTCATTTGCTTTTACATTTTTCAATCATAAAAACCTCAGACCAACTTCACATTCACCACCATACACCTCCTCCCATTATATACACAACCTCGAGTTTTTTAAGAAAACAAACATGCAAAATGGCCCACTGTAGTTCTGACTTGTATTTTCCCAATGCTAAGACCTGCTGTTATATTTCCACTATTCATTCCCACCCGGACCATTAACAGTTACAACGCTTTTAAGGTTTGGGGTTCTCATGTCTTATTTTCCGTTGTTTTAGGCATGGTTAAAATATAATCTTATAAATGTTATTTTTTTATATTTTGTAGGCAGCTAATACATGGGAGGAGTATAAGTGATTGAACAGATAGTACTTGCGGCATCATCCAAATACAGACATGAAAACAGTTGTTTTTGTAAATAAACAGAGAGGTTTGCGGACTAGAGATGGGCCTGGAATCTGTACAGACAACCTAATCACCGTTTTACATTCAGCAATGGCATATTCAATCCATGTAATCATTTTCAGGAGTGATTTACATGTTTGTTTTAATCACATATGTGGAAAAGGGGAACTTTGGAAGGTAGCCACTGCTGTAACATGGAAACTTTGTGTCCTTAAACGTCGATCTAGAGTAATAACTACCATAGTTTCTAACCTGAACAAGGAGAGGCGAGGCCTGTCATGGGCCCTCTCCTCGTCAACTTTTGTTTATTTAATTTCAGATATACTTTTTTACACACACACACACACACACACACACACGTACATTTATCCCCAGTCATACGTCTCTATCCCTTCCCTCCTTCTTTCACCGCAGGGCTGTTTATTTTATATTTTTTGAGGAAAAACCTGCAGTGAAATGAAAATAAAGGTAGCTCCACACTCAAAATATTTGGAGTGGAGGGCAATTTATTTTCCTTTTATTAAATGCTGATTAATATGCAGTGTTGGGGAGACTAATACTGCGGGTTTCATTTCCCCAGTATCCTGTGCTGAGCCGGCTCTGCCTCAGAGGTGGAACCGGCTGCAAAACAGGCTGCTGATATCATGGCAGTCTGGTTTGGATTAAAAGAAAGAAACTCCTTTTCAACATTGCTCTTTTCCCGTCTCCTCTTCTGTCAGGTTTTTCTCTTTCTGCGCTTGTAATTGTCAAGATGAGGTGTGTTCTGGGGCGGCTGTTAATGTGGACGCCGGGAATGTCCAGACCCTAATCGCTCCGGTTAGATTTTCTCCTGGATTCGGGTGTGTGTCTGTGTGTTTAATTAACAATGAGCATGTATCATCGTGGCAGATGAGGAAGTTGAGCCAGACAGTAACAGTGCTGCCTCAGCAGCCATAGCAGGATCTCAAACCACATTCTCAGTGTATCAGCAGCAGCCTATTTTTTGCTACATCAAGATCTGTGTGAGAGGAAAGTGGATTCGCCGTGAATTAGCACTGCTGAAAAGTTTCAGCTCACTGCTCCCTGTTGCAAGAGTAAATGGGCTGAATAGTAAACTTGGACACAAATTACTCTTTTTAATTTTTCTTGCCAGGGAATGTCCCTTGATTAATTACAAGGGGGAAGCCAACTGGCTTCAAATATTGGTTATTTCTCGTCTAAAACTCATTTATCATAAAGAGTACAACCAGACACTCAGGTTAGACTAATTTAATTTGCCAATGCACCGGCCGATACTGAGTTTTTCATAAAAATCTGACGTCGGCCTGTCATTTGTCTGGTATGATGAAAAGGAGGATATCATCTTACAGCCTCGGGGTTGCTACATCTGAAAATCACGCATTGAAAACTGCTTCAGGAGTTTAACTGTCCTATGATGACGTGACTACCGCTTCAGATGCTTTTCTACTGGAGTAAAATAGCCAATACTGCTATTGGTATCCCATTGAAAAGTCAAAGCTTAAAAGGTTCCATCATCAATAATTTTATTATAACAATGGATCAAATGGCTGACAAAGTTGTCACTTGTAGTGACAAATGCACATATACTTATCACATGATTTTTCAGTTCCCCCCAATTCTGCAGGGGGTTTTAGCATCTTTTAACTGACTATTTTGGTTGAGTCTCAACAGTTCTCATCAGCAGGCAGTTGTTTACAGTGATAAAGCTCTTGATTAACCCACTGTGCGCTACCTGTCCACACACTTTTGCCACTTTCAACCTAAAGGTGGTCTGTAAAGCTACATCATTTTAAAACGATGTTAAATAACAACAATATCCTGGTCTTCAACTGCCACAGTTGCCAGGAAGATTTGGCACACATCTGTCAGCGTCACACAAGTAGCACACTGTTCAAAACGTGGTGTACGTGCAAAGACAAAAACACAGCAGTGCAAGCAAACATACACAAATTACACTTAATGTTTCCCCACACATGCACACACTTGCATGCAAGGAACACCTCAGAGATGAGGACCTGGTAGGGAACTATGACTCACGTCGGTTGGGTAAGCAACGCAGGTCAGCCCGTCACGTGAAAGGCTGTCCTGGAACAACTCTGTAACTGTATAACTTGCTGTTTAAACAGGCCTCTGAGAGATGCCCTCTCATTTCCTGCTGGAAAAGCTGATCAATCACAGCTCTCATCACCTTGGAGTCGGGGAGAAATAGAGATGTGGGTGGACTGGTTTCACGACAGAGAGCGAAAGGTGAGATGAGTGGAGAAATGACAGGATTTTTGAGGTCTTTATTGGGTTTTTTTTAAACTGTGTTTGTGCTTTATTAGATAGATGAGTGCACGAAACATCAAGAGGAGGACCTTGTCCATGACCCGGAAGTAGAGCACAAGCCAATTGTGAAAGTGCATGATGATTTTATGTTTCAGAGGGACACATTGTCAGAAGTCACAAGTAGATGTTGAGTGGCAAATCATAAAAATGCATTAAATAAAGCACTTCATACTAGAATGCGATTTTCGTTGATTGCCTTTGGGATTTGTTAAATTGGGCAGAAAAGCGAAAAGGCAATTTCTCACATCAACACGTTTGAAAGTACGCGGCCACATATATCCCCTCTGTACGGCAAATATGTGGGAACATTGAAGAGATGGGAGCAAAGGGCAGGAAAAGGAGGAAGAAGAAAAGAGAAGACAGGATTGGACCACTTTCGATGCCAGCTCTGAATCGATTGCGCCTTCCACCCTCTCCCTCCCCAATTTGTCTCCGTGAATGTTTTGCTAGAGCTAGATGAAGTGCAAGCGGTAACATCCATCTATCAATACAAAAAGAGGAATGTTCTGCTCTTAGCGCCCCTCCCCTCGCCCCTTCCCCCTGCCCGACAGTTAAAACAACACGCTGTGCCGGCAGCTCTTGATTTCCACTGCTTCAACACCATGTCGTTTTTCAAGCGAGGACCATCAGAAGCATTTAGGCTGTAAGCAGAGCAGACCCCGGTAGCCAACTCGCCCCGGCCTTCTCTGACTCAGACCATACTCCACTCCAATTTGTCCAGACGTGGGCCAGTGTGTGTATGGGTGTATTCTGATACGCTAGATTTGTGTAGATGAAGCACTGCAGAAGGACGTTTTTGTACTTTTTTTTTATGTTTGAATATTACGCCATACAACAAAACAAATGTCATGTATACAGATGCAAGATACAATGCTTTTTCTTTTTTTTTTTAGCCTTTAGCATTTCAAGCTTGCAAGACAGCTAATGAACTAGAGCCAAGCTGCCAGGCTGCTGTAGCCCATGGCCTTTTGGTTAATGTTAAAATGCACCCTAATCAAAGTCTTTGGATCCAAATCAAGGTTTGGAGGACCTTACATAATTCAGGTGTGTTAAAGGTCAAATGAAATGGCAGGTAGAGCATCTTTAACTTCCATAATGTGACAATTTTGTGAGTGAAACGGAATATGCAAGCTGAATAATACATCAGGAATGATTCAAACAATTCATGGTTCAGAGTTGATCTGTGGACTTGGCAAGCAAGGCGTTAAACCACAGCGGTCTGGAACTATAGAGGACTGGTTTTCTTCTCCCACACTTCCTACTCCCTTTGTTGTTAGATCATAAGGAGGAAGATGAGAAAAATGATTAAATTAGACCATAACAATGCATTTTGGAAACATTTTGCTAACTGATTTCCAAAACACTTCTGACCCATGGTATCATTCCGCTAGCTGCTACACACTGCGGTTACTTGGGCACCCCAAGTCCTGATTGATTGGATTTACGCCTCAAAGGGCAGATTGTGTCATCCAAAATCTTTTTACTGTTTTACGGGAAGAAAAAAATAGGGTGACAGCAGAACAATGAATCTCTTGGATGATTTTGCAGTGAAATTTCATACCGAGATTCGTGGTCCCCAGAGGACGAATCCTAATGACCCTCTGACTGCTCCTCTTGTGCCAGCAGCAGGTTGGCGTCGTAGTTGCAGGTGAAACGTCTCGACAACTGACTTTAAGATGAGCATTGCGACCTCGCAGCGCAGCGCAGCGCGTGGCTGTAGGCTCTCAGTCTTGTTACGCCACGAGCAGCAACATCTGCTGCACATTGGCACTTTCCCAACAACAAATTGTTTAGGTAGGTAGTTTCACTCGGGTACAGTTTCATTTTACAAAATATTATTCCTGTTGTGTCACTTAAGATGCCGTGAACAAATGCATGATGTGAGATTCGTCTTAATGGCTGTTATGTATATCTATCCAACCAGTGTTTTATACAAAAAGGTCAGACCTATAGCTATACAGTACAATCGGGCTCTAGGGTTGCTTTCGCGACTCACGCGCTGTAACATTTGAGTCTGCCAATCTCTCGTTAACTTGCCACGTCCTGTTGAAAAGAAAAGGAACATAAAATGTGCCCTGCACAAAAAAAAAAAAATCTAAAAATCTGCGAAATGGATCCCCATTATAGCTTCATGTATTATAGCAGACTTTAGTTTTATGAGCTTTTAACAAGTTTCCCAGGGGTTGCAATAATTTCTGTGGTTTATTTTCGGAACATTTACTTTTCATAAACGATCGGTATGGGCCTTTAGTTCTCCAGCCTGCCTTTCCTCCATCTCAATCCAGTTTCACACTCCTTCTTTGGGGCACTTTACTGTAGTTGGATAGCATGTTGGTAGAGCCAACGTCAATCCTCAAATTTCCACAATTCCAACTCACCTTTTAAGGTTATTGAATTGCTTGATTGACATTCAGTATGTACAGAGAAATAACAAGCAGGAAAGGCACTGCAGAATGGTGACGAGAGGGCAACATTTCACCAACGCAAGAGCCAAGTTTCAGGCATGCAACATGGAGGTTTCTGAGCGGTCGGTATGTTTGTCAGTGCATACCTTGTCAGCCACAACATCTTGTACCCGAGTGTCATGTTCTGGCAACAAAACATAATTCCTCGTTCTCGCTGTCTGGCTGTCATTTCACAAAGCCTGAAGGATTACTAGAAATCACATCCATATGCGGGAATGCAAATGAGAGACAGAACGAGGATGGTGACTTCCACCCTCAGCTGTGCCCACAGGGGCTGCTATCCATGGTGTTTTCCTGCAGACTCTGCAGATAAATCAGCCCACGGAGGACATCATTGTCCCACATTTTACCATTCTTCCTCCATTCCCATTTCTGCTCCGTCATGCTTTCATCCCATTACGATATCCCCGACATCCCTCTTTCAACCGCCTCCTCCCCTCATTGTCAGTCCTCTCCTTCCTCTCATCCTGCATGTTCCTGCATCCGTCTGTCCCTCCCTCCATCCGCACACTCTGCGTCATGTCGTTATTGTGCGAGTCTGAGCAGCCAAAGTGTAACACCACACCTCTGACCTGGGAGAGTCAGCAGTCTGTAGTTTTAGTTAGAGAAACATTTCTTGAAGTTGCTGAGTTTTTCAGAAAGCAAATGAGCTCCATGCCAAAGTTGAAAACCAAAAAGGGAACTGTGGTAGCATGCATAGTCCAGCTATGATATTTTGAATTTGATTTGGTTTTAGCCTTTTAATGAAAATGCATATTTAGTCCAGTCTTTGTTTGCTTGCATCACTTTGCATTACTGCAGCTACCTGTGCTCCCGACCGCACAGCGTAATCATTCATGTTCCTGTTCACTAAAACGCACAAAAAAAGACCTTCAGCATTACACTCACATACTGCTTGGCCCAAGATAATGGCTCGTTAACGTTGGCACGCTGACCTGCCTGTTTTTGGGGTCTGTCCCAGTTGTTTTATTGCCACTTCTTGACTAATTTTTGGTGGGACTGTGGATGCATTTAACACATAAATCATTACTTTTTTCCTTCCAACAACCCGTAACTTGAGCTAACATTACTGGCAGAGACATAACGTTCCTAAAAATGATGCTGGTTATTCATACAACAAGTCAAGCAGTCCTGTTTCATCACTCAGGATCTACAATGTTTGATATTCCGAATGCAAGTAGATCTTCTGTCCCTCTTTCACATTATAATTTAGTTATTTGTTGACAACAGTTGTAATATACTTAGTCACCATTTTTGTTATCTAAAGATTCATTTTTATTTAGTTTTAGTTTTGTTTTCATCCTGGTAAAAAACAAAAAGACACATAATTTTAATTGACCAAATTATGTAGCAAGTGTAGATTATTTGTTTGTGCATTTTTCCTGTTAGCTACAAGAACATACCGGGGTTTTTTTTTTGCACAACTTAAGTTTTTACTTATGAGATGACTTCTATCTCAAGAGGCGCTTTGCCTTCAAACATATTTGCACGTTACTGCCATTCTGTGATCTAGGTGTCACCCCCTCACAAACACTTGTTGAACTCCTTTAAAGACCAAAATTGTCAAAAGGAATAGTTGATAAGATGGTAACTAAATCCATCCTTTACACCTCCCTCCTAGTCCAGGGCTTTTACTTTGGATGGCAGGTTGTGTTCCCCTCAGAGGAAAACGACTCGTCACTCTGCATACGAGTCGTGCTAAACTCTCTCCCTGAGTGTTTGTCCCTGTCGGCTGGCCAATTTCTTCCCTTGAAAAAAAACCCAAATCAAATAAAACTACTGCTGTGCTCTTTCTAAGCTACAAACCCCGGTGGCTTTATCAGAATCTGGAGGGACAGGATGTGCTGATCTAATGTACGTGTGTGTGTGTCTACTGGATCTGTGTTCAGAGCACTCTAGCTGTGGCGCCCTACCTGCCAATCAGATTTCTCTTATCCTGGGCCAGACAGAGACTCGAGCCAATCAGAGTCCTCATTCATATCCTGAGAGGAAATGTTGGCGGTAATGGTGCAGTTGTGGGCATCTATTGGCAGCTAGGGTAAATGGACTTCACTTACAGTATATAGCGCTTTCCAACCTTAAAAGCGCTTTTGCAGATTTACCCATTCACACACTGATGGCATCGTAGCTACAGGGCGGGACAGGAGCAACTTAGGGTTCAGTAAAGTGTCTTACCACTTCGACGTGTGGACAGGGGGAGGTGGGACCGAACCGCCAACCCTGGGATTAATGGACGACCATCATAGAGGCTTTAATCAAAGCAATTAGCTGGTGAACATGGAGCATTTAGCAGCTAGAAAGCCACATATGTCCCACAGGAATTGGTGGAGAACGAAACGGCGACTGGAAGAAGAGTAAATGCTGGATTTACATACAGACTCTCGTCTTCTCTCTCAGAGACACAGAAGCACATCACTTCCTGTTGCAGGAATTAGAATGACAAGAGTCAAAGCAGTCGGACCACGGTTGGGCAGGGACTTAGACTTATCCTGTAACACACCAACTCACACACACACACACACACACACACGTAGGTCGAGGAGACACCAGCAGGCACACAGGCAGGCAGTAATGATCCTGGACACAGCAGATCTGCTACACTGTGCCAAAGGTGCCTTGCCAAGAGGTAATTGTTTCCACAGTGTACTACATATTACACAGTCATTTCCCTCTGTCTTTCTGTCTCTCTGTCACTCTTTCATTGGCTGGCTTTCTTTCTCTCATTATCACCTCCTCCTACACTGACTTACTTAAATGATTTAATATTATCTACACCAGTATAGTAGGTGCGATATCTCTGATTTTTAACAACTAGCAGGTCTTTCCATTTACACACAAACACTTCCCACTTCTCCATGTGTCAAGGCCCAGGTTTCTCTCACTGCCACAGTCTGTGCATGCTATTCTGTCAAAAATAACAGTTTTACCGTACATTAGGGCACATTTAAAAAAAATTTCAGACACTCAGCACGGATATACTGAATGGGCAATTTCGTATTCAGAGTGCTCCTACATTAGTTTAGGTTTTTAGGGTTTGGCGTGCGTTTATTTTTCCTCTCCTGCGGTGAGGAGCATATGCTATGGAGCAGCTCCCCCCGGCCCATTTGTGTGGTTCTGTTTCTGTCCCATTAATAAAAGGGGAAATAGAGACCGAAACGGGCTCGGCTCTGGTACCAGATGTCTGGGGTTATTTTTTGGTTCTTAATTTTCGTGGCTGTAAAAAAAAATCCGCAAAAAATAACAGGTGATGGAAGAAAGAATTCAAATGAGTTCCAGTCCAACAACTGCTTGGTTATGGCTTCCCCCCCCCTCTCTTCGGTTCTGGTCTCCACTGCAGAAGTAAAGCTCTGGTTTGTCGGTCGTCATCTGGAGTGTTCTGCAAAACCATGTGGTGGAACAATGACTGAAATTCCCAGAGGTTCTGGTGCCAAAGCAGGTGTCTGGGCTCTGGTTTCCTGCTTTTTGGGTCTTTCACACATGTCACATTTTCTGGTTGGTTGAGCTTGGTCCTGGATTAAATTCCCGGACCGCGTGCTAGATTAAATTCTGGGACTCCGTTTGGGGTCGCGGTTGCGGGTTGAGCTCTGGGAGGAGATTCTGCCTGGATGTGTTTTACTCCACCGAGCTCTCAGACCTCAGATCCTCTGCCGGCAATTCCGCATATTTGGGTCAGGATGGCCAGATAAGTGATGGCGAGAAGGAGGAAAACAAGACTGGAGGCATGTCAGCAGTTCTGCATGAGGAACCTTGAGAGGGCCACAGAGAGAAAAGTGGAAGACAAATTAAATGGACACGATTCAGCAAGAAAGCAAAAGCTGGATGGATGATGGATAGGATGGTGAGAAGGAAATGAGGAGAAGGTGTGAGTCAGCAGCTAGGTGGAGGAAAATAGCAAGAAAGTAATGAAGAGTCTAGAGGAAGATGGTGGAAACCCAAGTCAGTAGTTAAGGAGGAAAGAAAATGTGGAAATAAATGCAATGGACCATCTACGTCTTTACCAGGGTGTAGCTTTTCTGACCTGTAAGGACTACTGGTAAGATTTACTACTCATCTTAAAGCTTCACTAATCATTTTTTTTTACATTAACAAAGGAAGAAACGAGTGTGTAATGTACACTACAAAGATCATGCGGCTCTGCAGCTTTATGGAACGTTTTAGTGCATTTCTTTTGGTCCTATGCCTGCAACTTTACTGTTTTGCGTAGGCTACTAATGTAACTGTCAGTCACATACTAACCCTCGCCCTCATCTCACAGTCCTTGCAGCTGCCAAATGACACAGCCTGCTGGGACACTCTGGGGAGCGACAGGGATCCAGTACAAACACATTAACGCCGCCTCGATGACCATCCTCTCTCAAGCTTTTCCAGAAACCACCATTTTGTCCTTTCTCGTCTTCCCTCTCCCCCCAGCGATTATATCTAAAACAAATTCCAATAGTTTTTAAATGTTGGCAAGCATAAAGCATTCACACTTTGACGGCTGCGCCTTTGTTTTCTGTTGGCTTTCCTCTCCAGTGTGATTATCTTTACTTTTCATAGTTTGAAATGTTGGCAAACGCATAACTTCTCTTCTCTTCTTTTCTTGTTCAACTTTCGACATTGCATCTCATACATATTTCATAATCAGATTCCTCCAGAACTCCCATTCCATCTTGTTTTGAGGTAAACAACTGAGGATATGTGTGATATACACTAATCTGTGCATACCTTTTGCTGTTTTGAGAAAACTTCTTCGAGACTTACAGCTCAGCTCAGACTGTGCTTCTTTGACTTCAGCTGGCGATTGGAAACACACCAAGCAGACTATCGCGCTGAGTCTTCTTTCATCTCTTCCAACAGACTTTGCACCACCTACAGCAGACCTGAGGTGCACCAACGTCACATTTCTGAGGTTGGCAACATCATATGGTGCGTCACTTACAGTGGCATCGCCATATGGACTTCAGGGATGCTTAGTATGACAATGGAGATGTTGGGATTTTATTGTCGTAAACAGAACAGAAACAAATATTGAGGTTTTTTTCTCATTTTGTTGTTGGACTTTGTTTTACTAAAATTAAAAACGAAGGTACCATTCTATTGCATATTTCCTGGTTTAAATCGAAGATTTAAAAAGTGAAGAGTAAATTCTTAGACTGACTTTGTGTGCCTTGCAGTGCATACAGTGGGAAGATATGCCTAAAATTGATTGTGCCATATATTGTCAAAGTTGTAAAAGGAAAATGAAGTGTCACTTTAAGAAAGTGTGCACAGAAGATAACCTCTCTGGGCACCTTATGTATTGAAGTGCTCCTCTTCGGTTCATCGTGGAGTAACTCTAGCCCTCCAAGCCTCAGCCACCCGCTGCTCTGAGTGAGCCAGATGATGGCTCCTTAATTAAAATGTCCCCTGTTGCTGCCCATGAACTTGACCGGGTCAGAGCAGACAGCAAGACACCATCTGTGTGTCTGTGTGGAAGAGGGTGAATGAATGAGCAAGAGTATGTGAGGAAAAGAGACAGCCTTCTTACTTTTTCCTTAACCTGAAAATTCAGTATGCTTGTGTTAAAGTGACGCAGATCTTTAGCAGCTGTCACTCCCCCACGGTCACCCCTCAGCCTTAACTAAGTAGGTCTTTTAAACGGGACAACAAAAAGCTCTGGTCTCGTCACTCATTGCATGGATGCACCAAACTCAGATTGGGGAGTAACAATACTAGCTGCTCAGCAGTGAGTTTGCTTGCAAGCTTTGCTCTACTTCGTTAAAATGTAGAGGAACAAGAAAGGAGGAGAGGGCTTTGTGAACCAGAAATAATGAACAATTTGTGTTCCTACATATTTTAAAAGATGTTAAATTATGAAGTCCCAGCTAACGTGTGTCGTTGTTGATGTATCAAACATGAGTACTATCAGTTCAGGAACACATTTTCTGACTGTTTATGGCCAATACATATGAACTGTAAAAATACTGCAGCAGTCAGAGTCAAACATGAGATGGAAATCAGGTTTGCAGTGTATCCAAACACACCTTTTAAAGCTTCATGTCAGCTTGTTCCTCATTTTCCTCTTCCACGGTAACATCACTCTGCTGGAAAAGTGTCTTTGCCGTGAACTCACCATTTCAGACACAATCTCCACATCAGATAAATATTTATATGACAATCCAGCTAACAACAGATCTCGACACTGCATACCTGACAGGTTCGCTACAAACACAAGCAGAGACACAGAGGAGGAGATATTTTGGATTTATAGGTGGAGGTGGTGTTGCACATGACTGCTGGGTGGCAGACCTATACTTAGACTGTGACTGTGGCTTGACAGTGTGGCTGGTATTTTATCACCGTGGCTTCCGTGCTGGCAGGCCTTACCTCACGTGAAGCTGCAAAAGACCTGTGAAGCACAGATGATGTGTGTGTGTGTGTGTGTGTGTGTTTATGCAGTTCATACAGGTTGATGCTGCTCTGTATAGGTTTAAAGCAAAGCCCAATTTAGTGAAAAACCAACAAAGTTTTAATCTTAGTTTTGTCCGCAGGGTTCAAACCATGGACGCCTGATGATGGCTATGTTTAGCAATCGCAGGAGTGTTTGGCAGGAAACAAAATAATCCTGATGCTGTTTTTGGATGTGTGTTTTTCTTTGTTTCTGACACTGCACATTCCTGCTGGATAACAGGTTTTAAGCGGTTGTTATTATGCCGTATTGTGTTTCAAATTCTTCGCCCTGTGTTCAGGACCTGCTGCTCCCTCTGCAGACTGAAGAATTCGATTCCAAAACACTGCCTAGCCATTTTGGAAAAATAAAATCAGTTGCTCAGCAAATATAATGGAGACTATCATCTGACATGCTACCATTTCTTACGTGTCCACGTTGATGATCGTTTCAGTAATGTTCCATAGTAAGTTTAAGTTTTAATGAAACGGCTGCATTTCTCAAATGGTTGATAACTCAGTTTGGAAAGAAACCGCTTTTCTTAGCGCCACACAAAAATCCCTCTGCTCAGAAAAATTAGAAGTGCATTGACCAAACACACAAATGATTGTAGCCTGGACAATCTCTACAGCTGGATGTCGCCGCTATCCATTTTGCGGGACACTGTCTCCCTGCCTAATGCACACACTCACTTCCCTCCCACCACCATATTGCCTGAGGTGGCAGTCGCGGTGGCTGCAGTGCTGAGGGGACCACACAGGGAGATCAGTTTAGAGAAGAGCGATAGGGGAATCACCGGCAGTACGATGACTCCATCCTCCCTGGCTGCTGGATATACGATGAGTCAGCAGTCCGTGATTCAGGGGGAATGTGTTTGTAGGTTTATGATGATAGGTCTAAGGTCCGCAGACAGTGCTTGGTGGGAGTTGTAAACCTGTAACAGCGTATCAAACATAATTTAACACCACAGAATGTAGGCTGTGGGCAAGCTCTGGACCAAAGCTGTTTTTAACACTTTTCTTCCTTCAGAAAATCCCACTTGATTTCCACTCAATAAAATACTGTTGATATAACATCAGCACACAGAGCCAGCTCTACTCTCAGGCCTTTAAGACAGAGCTCCTTGGTGGCCTGTAGCCATTAATCCGTGGCGTTTGAGGTCTGCACAGATGGGATTATTCTTATAGTGTGTGCATGCGAGCGACATAATCTCACTTTTTTTTCTTTTTACTGCGTGTGGATGTGTGCGTCCGTGTTTACCCAGTTGTAACTGGAGCACAGGTAGGCACAGAGTGTGTCATTTTGTCCTAATCTCCTCCTGGGCAATTCAGCCAAAAACAGCCCCCCATAGACCCTGCTTGACCCTGCACCTTGGCTGCAATTACAAAGCCATACGACACACACACACACACATATAAACACACTCTACCAAACCTGTCCAAATTCATCCTGTGCTAGACAGATACCAGGACCTCCGTGGGCGTGGGTTTCTAGAGGAGATGTGACCTTAATTGCTTAAGTCTTAAATTATCTTTAATTGTGCTCGCTGTGTTGCTTTATGGTAATAGAAAAGGGGGGTTGGCTGGGTTCATGTTGAGCTATAGTTACAGCAGGAAACAGGGCAGGGAAAGGCCGTGTAGTCACCTCCAGCTGAGTCCACACACACACACACACACACACACACACAGACATGTCATTTACCTCTCCTGGTCTTATAGCTTCATGTGTACTCATAAAAGTGCATTTGGGCATGTAAAGCACCGAAATATACATAAACCAACACACAGGGAATGTACTGTATATTGTATGTATATTATGCATAAATAAAACACGAGATTACCACCAGCTATCATGATGCACATATTAAAGTTTGGATACTACAATATGTTTATTTTCTGGATTTTTGGAACAAACAAAAATATTCTGGTATTATTTTTCCAATGCAGTCCTATGAAATATGAGATTCCTGCAGTGTTTTGTTCCGTTCATCTTAAAACTAGATCATGCAGCAATATTCAAGGGCTTTCAAAGAAACTAAATCAAAAATGTCCAGACCCTCGAAGCCTTTATCATCACACTTAAATTGTTAGTATTAATGCCAGGAGACATCAAACATATGTGATGATGGAATTGTTTCATTTTAAATATTAAAAGATTTTTGGTTCACAATATATATATATTAATTATAGCATTATTATCAACATTTCAGTTGGATTAAAGAGATTTAAATGGGCAGAACTATACAAGTGGGGACAAAAATAGGTTTTTGAAAAGTGAGGGCGACATGTCCTTTCCCTGTGGTAATTATACCCTTGATGCCAGGTTGCAGTGCGGCAATATTGTGCTGCACTTGACTATTTGTGACTATTTGACCGACTGTGTGTAAACAGCATATGCTCATGACGCAAGAAAGAATGCTGTGAAGTCTGAGAAAATGCAACCTGATGTCATTTACCTGTTCTACTTGTGCTTTATTTGTCTTTTGATTCCAGGTTGTTTTTTTAAAAACAGGCTTCATGAATAAACTTGACTTTCTTTCAAGTAATCAACCAGGTAGACACAACACCAAGCTTATGCAACAGGGAGGAGGTTCTGTATTCATCCAAGTTCTTTAGTCCTCTAATGGATGATTAGTGGGTGGAATTCAGACCTCTGCAGGGAGGGCAAGGTTTGTGTTGGAAGACAGCCAGTCTGGACGGAATCCTTTTCCAGTCAAGATCTAGCAGGGCAGATTTTATGGATTTCTACTAAAGGTCCATGGCTAGATTGATAAATGTCTCTGTTGAGGTTCCAGTGGTTGGTGTCTTAGTGCTTGAATGAGGAGCATGCTTTTGTTGTATTTTTCCACCTGACTTCAGGTCAGCAGCCCAATGGAAGCTGAGAAAGTATTTTCTGATCTGGTGCTTGAAAATTATGGTGTTTACAGTATGGTGTCAATTCAAACAAAGGCAAACTGGTTAGCGTTTCCCAGCGGCAGAAATAATCTCGGTGGTTGGAGCCAACATTGCTTTTCTGGTGAACGACTTGGAGCTCTGTCAAAAGCATGAAGGAAGCTCAAATTATGGAGCCACACGCATTTACTAGTAATACAGAACATGCATCTTTGCCATTTGGCTCAGCTGACCTTTCAAGGTCACGAATACCAAGATTATGAGTGTCATTACCAGTTACATTGTCCATTTAAACGATATTCTGACCACGGTTTCTCCAGTTTGCCAATTTGCGCTCCAGAAAGCTGTCTTTTCGCTGTTCTTGGTGAGATTTAACATGAGCAATGAGATTATTTCTTGCTGCAGAAGTAAACCTGCTTCGAATTAACTCCAAACATTACAGGGGCTGATGCTGAAGAAGAGAGTTCAGCTATTGTCTGGGTCACAGAAACACTGCATCTGCTGTAACTCTTCCTTCAGCAAAGAAGAGCATGCGTCTTATCTAACCGACTACATAAAAAGGATACATTTCAAGTAGCAAATGGAAAGTCACTCGAGCCATGAGTCACTGTGCTGTGTAATATCACCGACATTAAATCAGCGCAAAGTAGTTGTTCCTTCACCGCTGCACATCACACAGGTGGATGCATCACAGCAGCAGCTGTCTCACTGAGAATCCCTCAGTGTCGACACATCAGCGACCCAGCTCCTCCCGCCTCCCTCCGTCCTTCATCGTGTCTTTTGATTTCAGAGGTCGGAGAGACGCTGGGTGACGACAGCGGGAGGTCAGAGCTTGACTGCCATTAAACTGCCAGAGGTCAGAGTGTAGGCAAGAACCCGACGTGTGCTGTGATGTAAACCTCCTTTCATCGCTGCCTCAGGCAATTTGACTGCGTGGATGTTGTAGTAAGTATCCCGGCTGCAATATTCAGTTTTAAACTTATTATGTAAATGCTAAAACGTACAGATGGACAAATGAAAGGGTCGACATCTAACAGGGGTTGCACACCGACAGCATGAAGCCAAAGTGGCTGTGTCAATTCAAATATTCTTATCTGTGTAAAATCTTAAAGTACAGAGATGTTAGTTTGACACTTACACTATGTTATTTCACACTTTAATTACTTTCCCTATAACTGAATCCACCAGAGCAAAGGTACATTTCTTGGCCCCTATACAAGGGCAAAAGTGCAGCTTTTTACCATTTGTTTTCATAAATCAGTGATACAGCCCTAACTATGCTAAAGAAAGCTCCTTGTTAAGATGTGTTTATGTTGAATGATTTATTTGAAGATGGTGGATGCTTTCCAGCAGCACCAGCACGAAACACGCAACATATCTGGAGGCCATAAATCTGAGAGCGACCACGGCAAAACCAACATCAGGGAATATTTGCTGAAACAGTTTATATTGACAAACATATGGGTGGGAGAGGCACTTAATGCAAAATATAGCACGTTGCCAGGTGCATTTCTGCGGCTTTCCAACACATGCGTGCACACACTGCACGTATGTGTGTGTGCATGTTGACAGGCTTGGCATACGTCCGTACCTTACGTGTGGTCCTTGTGTAAACATGTCACCGTTAGAAACTCCTCCACATGCGTGCGCAATAAACAGCATCCCTGCATGCAGCTCGTGAAGGCACTTCACTGGTTCAACTGACAACATGGTTGTGTGTTGGTTTACACTAACACACACAAATATGCTCTCTTCATCTTTCTCACTATATACTGTTACTGAAGACACACACACACACACACTTAGAACCATTAAATCTAGGGTCCTAATTGATTAATCCAGTCTGGTCCTCCAAGATTACGCCGGGTAAGCAAGGGTCCTGACGGGATGACAATACTTACTGCAGTCTTGTGTTTACTTATTTATTTTTTTACCATTTTTCAGAATAAGAGATATTGAAGCTTGTGAAAAATGGTGTCCTAAAGTACTGGAACCTAACTGGCTGTATTGAAGTGCTATACAGCATATCATACACTGCATTGGACCACAAACGGCATTGCAAAGAGCCACATGTCCCCTCTGATTATTATCACACAGTGACGCTGTGACCCTCTGGTTACGTCCATAGTTTGAGTCCATTCTGGGACTTTGCATTTCATTCCACTTCTCTCCCATCATTTCCTGCCATCCCTCTTGCTAATTTTATAATAAAGGAATAAAAATCCTAGAACTACTTAAAAAGACAATTAACTCTTGCAGGAGACACAGCTCAACATCTCCATCTCCAAAGTTCCTCATCTAAGTTTTGTTTGTAGTCGTTGGCGTTTTTTGTAGTAAAGACATGACAATGTCGAAGCAGTCATTTCAAGCTGTAGCACAGTGATCGCAAATGCTACCAATACACTTGTATTTTGATTTTAATATCCAACCTTATCCAGAGGTCAGACATCATCTGTTAGAAACTGCTAGAGTTGTGTTGCATAGTGTAGTTGATCAGAAATGTGATTAAATTTAATATGATTAAATTTTGAGTGTTGACAAGTTGGACTTTCATTCCGCCCAGTCAGCCATAAATCAATTATATTGATCAAGCATACGGACACATATCATATATTTTAAGTCCATGTTTTTGTTTGGGGAGTAAACCATTTTTTTTTCAGTTCATTTGAATTTATAAGAATCAACTGAATGGAAATCTTTTTTCTTTTTTTTCCCCCTCCTCTTTTTGGTGGGGGGAGTTTTATGGCTAGAAAAACAGAATTTGTGGTTTCGACGGTCGAGTTTGATGCAAACGGCTTTGGAACCTTTTATGCAACCTGGCGTCCAGGAGACTAAAGAAAATATTTTGCTTTCCACCCTTTTGAGCCTTTTAGCCTCTGCTAGGGGAAAAGGAGAGAGAGGGGCTGAGAAAAAAAAAAAACTCGTGGAGAGAAAAAAAAAAGTCTCTCCAAGGTCAAATGTCCTGAGTGGGATGGCTGCCAGATCTGCTCCATAACCACTTTGCTCACACACAGTTATACGCAGAACACACACAGTTACACACACGCAGGTGGAAGGGCATACGTTATACTGCAGGGACACATATGTATTACCTTTTACATGTAATCTGGAAAGAACAAAATCACTGGAGATCCAACAGTTCATATTATGCATGCGTGTAAAAAAACACAAAAAACAAAAGAAAAGTGTGTGTGTGTCCTGTCTCGTGTTGCATTAATTTGTGTGTGTGTGGTGTATGACATGGTTAAAATATTTTCACGTGTGCAGACACACCTCAAAAACCCTCCACGGTACTTTATTCTAAGTGGAGAAAGATTGTGGAAAGTGTGTGTGTGTGTGTGTGTGTGTGTGGGACACAATGAGATGGCAAACAAATGTGTTTCCTCATCGTCTTTGTGTTAATGTGAACACGTTACGCTTCCACTGTGCTTTACGCTCGTTGAGAAGTCTAATCTGTTATTAACCATGATGTCATACACACGCATGTATATAAGTGCGCGTGTGCTCACAGTCCACAGCCTCTTGTGTGCCATTGGGCTGCAGTGTGGGGCAGCGTAATGTAAAGGCCATTACTTTGTTATCGAAAGCTCGATTACATGCAGAGGTCATTTTTGTACACGGCTCCCTCAGGTCGCGATCGGCCACACAGAGGAGTTGCTGCAGAGATGGCGACGAGGTGGAGGCCAGACTTAAGTACACCGGTGGTCCGGCCAGAGCCTGCTTTGCTTCACCAAAAGGCAGATGTTAAGACAAGGCAGCTAGCACTGCTGCACTGGGTCAAAAAAAGGCAGTGTGAACCAAAAGATAAAATACTGTATGAGCAAACCTTCCCTGATGCAGCTAGACTGCTAATTAAAGAATGACTGTGATGAAATACCAATAGATTTAGGTTCACTTTTGCCATCTTTATCTGACTTGGTTCTTAAGTATTATCACTGATTTGATATCAATTAAAACCTTGATAGCATTAAAACCTCCACTTTTGCTGTATATTGAATTGCTTTATGCATTTCTATGTGTCTATGCCTTGTTTTCACCTCTTGTAATTAATTATTACTCATTTAGACAAATTTGTACACTGCACAAGCTTCTGGGAACGTTTTCCTTTAAGGGGACACCTCTCTGTATTCGGAGGCCACCGTCTTCTCTTATGATGAGGCAGAGGGGCGTCTAGGTTTGGGCCTGTGGGGCTTTTTCCATCTGAAGCTCCGTCCAAATGCAGCGATGCGGTGCAAAGTTTTCTCAGGCTGCCACTGCTCTTGCCGACGGAGAGCTCTGGAAGACGACCCAGGAACCAGCTGGAGATCTAAATAGATGAGGTGTATGTCGCTGTGTGTGTGTGTGTGTGAGTGGGGGGGGGGGATGCGTGACTTCATAATTACCAGCCGCTCTCAGGGGACCATCAGAGTGCTGCTGTCGACCTAAGCTGTGACCTCATCAGTGACATCACGGCCGATGGGGCTCCGCTTCGGCTCGGAGGCAAAACAGGAAGCTTTGATTGAGTACATGCTGGAGCACATGTGTGCGTGTGTGCACAGCTCCTGTGTGTGTGGGCTTATGTCTGTATTTGTAGATGTGTGTATGCATATTTAAACTGTTGGTTGGGTTGGGCCATGTGCTTATAGCAGTTGCTGCAAGTACCCTTGTGTCAGTATGAGTGTATGCAAGAAGTGATGCAGGTTTGTCTACTGTGTGTATGTGTGCACTGCTCGCTGCAGCTCCAAGTCTCCCAGCTCTCATTATTTTTATTACCTTCTTTCTTGCAAATGTGACCAGCGCAGGCGCCAAATCCATGGGTGTCCGGTTGTGCGCACCCATGGAGCTAGACCTGTGTCCTTTCCTGTATTCCACTTTCTCGGTGTCCTGACCCTTTGACAGCACAGTGGTTTTCGTACAGTGGTGTAAAACTGGCTCTACCAGTGTAACACATCCCCGTCCATTAACAACTACTAATCTTTTAACAAATATGATGTGTTTTAAAACACATAATAAATTAGATCCCATGTGGCATATTTATATTGTTGTAAGTATTTTATTTTTCTGTCGCGTTCCTTTGTGCAAGCTTTCCTCTTGGTTTCCCATGATATTTTGTATTTTGTCCCGTAGTTCTTGTCTCTGTTGTGGCGGGAATTTTGGGCAAGACTGAGAGCTGAACTGGCTATATGAATGAAAACAAAGTCAAACACCCCTTGAGGAAAATGCTGAGGAAGACTGAAATGTAGTATAATGTGGAATCATTTGTACAAAGTCGACTTGTGTGGAAGGTTAGCCATTGCTGACATGTGACTGTGTTGTCAGTAAGTATACGAGTACATCTTGACTTCGCAATGTTAGCATTTTAATCAAAACTAGACGGTAAATGTAGTTATAGAAGCAAACCTGATGATTTGTCATTTGTTGTTGGTCATTTCTCATGTGTGGACACAATCCACGAGTCACATCCTAGAATAAATATCCACGATCATTAAATGAAAGACAGTAGTATATAATATAAGCAGCATTTGTCCTGTGATGTGAAGACAGCATAGGATTCATTGTGTTTGGAAGACACCCCTGCACCGTGTCAGCATGTAGACACGGTGCAGGGGTGTCTGGGATGCACCTGAGGGGACCAGCGGGGAGCCGTCACATCCCTGATGTGTCCTGGTGCTCCCGTCGACCCCTCAGGTCTTCACGATGCCCCCGATGATCCACCCAGCAGCCCTTATGAGTCCGCTGTGAGCAGTGCAACTGCTGGAGGGCGGGGTCATGTGGGAGAGGTCAAACGTCAGCGCTCCAGCAGTGAGACGCTGATTAAACGGTGCCTTCATCTCCCTCTGATCCTGACCCCTCAGCTGGACATCAAGAGAAGAAGTCTGAAAGGTGAGACGGGAGCCCGACATTCACACATGATCACAGTCACTGATCCTGTCATGCTGACAACACTGCTGTTTATTTCTGCATTTGCATCAGGGAGGAATGAAACAAAAGATCCTCACTATTTCAACAGATCATTGGACTGTCTCTACATCACACAGTAACGCTGTCCATATGAATTTCCCAGCAGCCTCTCTGTGTGATATGGAAGGTGTTCAGTTGAATTCAGATCTGGTGATTGGGATGATTTACATCCTATTTATTTTCATCAGACAAACCCGAGCCCTGTAAATGCACTCGCCATGTTTCCCTGCTAATTTATCCGGGTCTTTCCTTTGATATATACTATATCCTGTCTGTATTTGCATGGGAGAATGAACTGATTACAATACATTGCAACTCACTACTTTGTAACTAGTCAAAGAGTCAAACAACAGAAAAGCTTTTAAAAATCTATGGGTTTCCCTACGTCTCAATTCTTCATCCCAGGAGTGAAATAGAAATCGCGAGTCAACGCGAAAGAGAACGTTATTAAAAGTGATGAAATAGTTAGTCAGTTAGTCAGAAAGAGCTTGAATTGCATGTCACTACTTTTTGTCCTCTCCTGCTGTCATGTTGACTTGAATATCATTGCTCTGTCAAATTAGTCGGTGTCACATGAATTCTACTGTGGTGACTTATTTTGCAGATCCTTTCTTTCATCATTATGTTTTTGGACATGCGAAGCCGGTTATTAGATAGCCGATAGTAGACAGCTAACAGGAAATGAGTGGAGTGAGAGGTGGGGGGTCCGTGTCCGATGGTAGCTGCTCATGGTCGGTGCCTTAACCCCCATCCACCAGTGCACCCTGCTAAACTCCTTTTAGTGATGCGTCCTGTGATGATAGACATAATCAAAGGTATCCGCTGTATGTATATTGCACTACACTCCACTCCACACACTACCTGTAGTGTCAGTAATTCTTTAACCTGGCCGAGTGGTATACTGTGAATTCTAACACTTACACTCTAAGCTCTCCCTGTGCTTTTACTTTTTCACCACGACAGCTCATTCTTGCAGTGTTTGCTATTGAACAGTAGACGTTGGCATCGTTACTGAAAGTTAGATGGGAAGATAAATACCATAATATCATATCCGTGTACTAAGACAGCTGCAGCCGGTAGCGGCCTGGAAATAGGCTAGCCTGGCGTTGTTGAAGATTCTCCCTGATTTGAACATGATGCCACGGCGTCATAATGCTGCTTTTGTTGCACGTGGCAGTGACTTCTCATTTTGTATTATGCGTTTTTGCTGTGTGCCCGTGAAATTATGATTTTCTTTTTCACGTTATCTTTGTTTATGCCTCGTGTTTCCATGTGGCCATTTGCAGCCCAGATCCCTGGTGAGTGTGCTTTCTGACAGTTGTTTATGTCCTTGGCTCATGATGCTGTACAGTACACACCTTTCCAAATCACTCAAGTCTTTATCTCCTCTTTCTGTTTTGACGTGTTTAGTTGTTTTTCTCGGCCTCGCCTTCTCACACCTCATTTGTCTTTGCCTTGGCACCTTGCCCTCTGCAAAGTCCACATACTGTTGTTTTAGAGGCACTCGGCTCTTGTTGGTCATTAATACCCGAGTTAAATGGTCTGTGACTCTTCCTGGCAGAGACTTATAGGTGTAGCTGGTACTGTTCCTACCAGACTCGCCCAGCGACAGCAGGGTTGTAGCCTCGGATGTTGAACAGCTATAGCCCTGTTCACAGGGACTAGACACAAGGACGAAGGTACGGATGGATATCAGTGGGGAGAAAAAGACGGGAAGGGACATGTATGTTTGACAAGGGACAGGACAGCTACACGAGTGAATGTGTTCCATTTAGTTTAGGTAGTGTGCTGCCTGCCTCCACTTGGTGCATTGCTGGTTCAAGCCAGCTGCCCTCAGAGACACTGTGGGTTCAGAGATTTACACTTAGCATAATTATGGACTCCAAAGACGACATATTTACACCAGCTTTGCATCTGAAGAAACCGTGGTCGCGTTTGGCAGCGGGGCCGTGGCAATTACTGGTTTTTCCTGATGAAAAATTGCAATCATTTTGCTTCCACCTTCAGCAAACTTCAAGAAACGTTTGGGACAACAAATCAACTGACCACTCCGCTTCCATCCGCAGGCCACCTAGGAGCAGTGACCCCCCTGCATCCCCTTCTCCTCCTCTCCCATGACGACTAGTTGCCAAACAAACACGCCGCTTGTTTTCTGCATTCTCGCTCTCGACGCATTTCAGTTCCCACCGCGAGCCACCAACTCTCGGACTCCGCGTGTCACACCGGGTGTCATGAAAAACTCACAGCGGAGGAGAGTATCCCTCGTTAGCCGTCGTCATTCCTGATCGAAATAGCATTCTGCATCAAAATCAAATATAAGCTCAAGTAGTGGCGGCACCACCCACGGTATGCACACACACCGACCTCCCTTGGTAAACAGACAAGGCTTTTAGCTGGGGCCCTGGTGGTCCAACTGTGGTCCCACCTCGCACCAGGGCCATGCTGGCATCCGTTTGAAATCCAAACCTGTCCGAGGAGAGGGATGCTACACCCTTTTCAGTCCTGGCTGCGAACCAGGAACTGTAAATGTGGCTCCTAACCAGAGGTGGACAAATGGAGGGGAGGCAGGAACGTCTCGGGGGTAAAGGGATGCAATCTCATGTGTGTGACATGTGAGATATTAGGGATGAAGCAGTACTGGTGTATGCCGGCAGGAGGAGAGAAGTTTTGAATTTTAATTTGGGGGGGGGGGGGTAATATATCTTATTTGGTGGATTAGAAAAAATAAAAAAAAAAACAGGGTGCATCAGAGAGGAGTCAAATTCAACATAAAAGCCTCCCTGGTCAGCGCAATTGGACTATGAAAGAAGC